>JARHVA010000397.1:3700000-3840000 GCA_037957365.1 Torreya grandis | reverse complement strand
TCTCCCCCCTACCCCACCACCTGACTAGAACCAAAACAAAAATAACAACAAATATTTCCCATTGCTATAGCTCTTGTGTATCAATTCCAACTAGTCTAAACCACCCAACATGCTCACCTATAGACAATGATTTAAAATCTAACATAGCTTCCATATTAGTATCTAGTGGCATTGCATCTAGGATCTCGTGGCGAGTAGCCTCAATCATGGCTCTCCATCCTATTGTCTCTACAACATCCATAAATATAATAAATACTCAACATTAGCTCGTGACATATATCGAAACCAAAAGTAATCAATCATTAATACCTATCATATATATATGTAAGTACAAAAAATGAGTGATAAGAACTTAAGTACACTCTTTTATTCTTAGATGTGTGCACCTATACATGATAGTCTCCTTGTCTACTCAGTTACAAAGGACTCCCTTGTCATCTATGCCATCTTTTTGCTAGTGGGCCACCATGTCTCCCTCCTATCTCTATCTATGTACAACTAGGACTAAAGATCATGATGCCTTACTAACCATGCCTGAAGCCTTGCCTAAGCTACATCCTCCATGGGTGTGTCTGGGATGCCTTGAACCAAACTCCCTTGCCTCACTCCTTTGTCCACTGCCTCTATGTAACATTATTACCGCCTCCTTTGGTCTTGAGGGGCATGTTGGAGTTTCAAAACTATAACTTATGGTGGTGGCTCCTTCCCTCCTACCCTTCTTGGTTCCCTAACATGTCACACCCTATATGAGGGCAACAGTAGGGGCACTATCGAGTGTGACAACCCAAACTCTCCTATAACCTTGCTATAAGATTGTGGTTCCTTTAATAAAATGTACTGACTGGTTAACTCAACCACTCCTTGAACCTACATAATAGATGACAATGATGGCCATGCATCGATAATCCCTTGGAATTGTATCCTTGCAATATGGTCCCTATGAATGGTATCTAGTCTCGGGTAGCCAAATAAGTGTATCATCCCACCATCTTATGCCCATTGTCTCACTCGGGGTAGATGACCTTACACAAAATGTGGTAGTCTTGTAGGCCCATACATGGGAAACCTCCCATATATCCAGTAAGAAAGCAATATCACAAGATGCATATTTTGTTGCTTTCTAAACAAAATAACATAATAGTTATGTATAAGATTCAACCAGATACCAACCCCCACACTATATAATGTTCCCTGCTCTATTGTAGCCTAACACATCGCAATCATAAACAATGGGTATTCACTATCAAAATTATGACAAAACACACATATGTCCATCATCCCTATTAATGGTTTTTTTGATGCCCAAAATTTGTGAAGGATACACCTTAAAAAAGCTATACAATCCATGTCAGATCATAGTTATTAGACCATGTGTCCCAATGGGATAGCTCCTGCCTCTCAGCTACACTCTAAGGTGTGTCGCATACCATATACACACCCTCCAATGGTAGATCCAGAGTAGCATGAACATCCTCCAGGGTAATGGTAACCTCCAATATGTCTCCATCTACCTCCCATATGAAGCTATCCTTACTCCTCTGCCAATACTGTAAGAACATCAATAACGAATTTCCATCTAGAGATAATTGACACATCTCCATGATGCCTCTAGACCCCAGGCTCACTTATCAAGCGTTGTCCTTTGCTAAAAGTTTAACTAGTAAATTAGGTAAATAGCTAGCACCAACTAATAGCCACAACTATGGTTATCTTTGTGATTGCAAAAGACCAAACAACAAAGCTTAATTTGTTCCCCTTTAGACAAGAATTAGGCAAAATAAAATCAAATAAATCTTCAAAATTTTACTAAAAATAACAAAAACAATTGAATCAACCATGGTAGTTTCTACTAATTGGCCATGTACCTTATTTTTTAATTGGATCGACCATGTTAATGCAAAATAAATTGGTTTAATTTTTAATTTTATACTAATTCAACATGTTATTAGAATTTTCAACTGGATCAATCATATTAGTTCTACTAAATTGGTCATCTTTGTGATTTTATACTAAATCAACTATGTCATCGAATTTTTAGCTAAACTGGTCATGTTAGTTTCAATTAAATTGTCCATCTTTCCAATTTTATACTAAATTGGTCATGTCACCACATTTTTCAATGAAATCAACAATGTTAGTTCTACTAAATCAGCTTTCTTTTCAATTTTATACTAAATTCGACATGTCATCATTTTTTCAGTTACTTTGGCCATGTTATTTCCTCTAAATTGGAAATGTCATCACTTCCTCAATTACATCAACCATGTTATTTCTACTAAATTGGCCATCTTTATGATTTTATGTTAATTTGACCATGTCATTATTTTTCCAAGTAAATCAACCATGTTAGTTATACTAAATTGACTATCTTTCCAATTTTATTATAAATCAATTATATTAGTAGATTTTTATATTGGATTTGTCATATTATTTCCTACTAAATCGACCATCTTTCTATTTTTATACTAGATCAACTAGTTTTGCCCTTCTCACTATATAACTAAATTGACATGGTCAACTTTGTTCTTTTTACAGTGGCGATTCTGTTTCGGCCTCTAAAAGCCACCTAAAACTTAGACAAAGATTTTTTTCATACCCATTGTTCATCAAAATTTTATCTTTGATTTGATGTTTTTTGGGAGAATTCCATCAGATAGATTTTCTATGGTGATGAATTTTCCTCAAACTAATCTATCTACCCTACCCAACATTACTTACATCACCTACCTTGATAGTTGTGACAATAGGTCTCTAGTATCCTCAATTGTGTTTGCCTCCTTGTCCTTAATCCATTGTCTCTTTTTGCATTAGAAATGGTTGCCCAAAGCTCTCAAAATCTTATAATAGTAAATATTCAAATGATATTTTGTTTACCTATTTATAGTTAAATTTGAAAAAATTGAACATTTCAAAAATTATTCTTTAGATTCTATTTTTAAATTATATCTTTATTTTGATAAATTTGTTTAAAGAACCAAAATAAGTGCTACAATTTGGGTGTTGCAAATATTTTTGTGGTGCTAAAGGATTTTTCTTTTAATATAAATTTTAATTTTCTCTTATTTTGAAGCATGCCAAATCAGTTGCAGTTGCAAATTGGCACATTAAATCATTATTATATGCAACTGACATGCCATAGTTGTCTTAACACTTATCTAATGCCATTTATCATCATTTTTTGTTCATTCAAGGAAGTAAATGTGCGCATGCTCATTTATGTTCTTTCATTTATCTCATCTTATCAACATTATTTCACGTAATTTAATTTTATGCTTTTGTGTTATTATGTTTGTTTCCCACAACACCATCCCCACTATCCCACCTTACACTAATATGAAACATGATGAAATTTGTGTGTGTCATATGTATACATATTTTTTTTCACTTATTGATGATCTTTCTTATAGGACTTGTCAGCGCATAAATCTCTCGTAGTGCATGTTCTTAGGAGTGCATCGAGAAACAAGTGGGATTAGTTTGTGGTGCTTTGTGAGTGATGCCCATATTATCCCATCATATATGTGTATCATCACTGTCATTCCTTTAGGTCTGTTTATCCTCCTTCAGGTCTCTTTTCATGTCATTCCTCTCATTCTACTTACCAACTTGACTTTTTTCGACTAGATTGATCTATTTCTATATCATCCCCTATATTTTGTATCATATTGACTTTGATTGATCTACCCCATTTTCATACATGTGATGCTTTCCTAATAAATATATCTTGATTGATTTAGTTGTTTGCCTATTTTTACTATATCAACATGGCTAATCCAATATTGTGTCGTGCCCAATTCATTATACTGAATCAATTCAGATAGATTTCATCAGATTTTTACCTAGGTCAAAATTTGGACTTTGTTTGGTATTTATAGGGTTATTAAATGTTTTTTGATATAAGAAAAACATTAATATGGTCCACTTGTGCAAAAAAAGTCTTCTTAAGTACATAAGAGAAACGAGGAGATAAAAGTTCATTCTTGTGGATGTCTAGTCTTTCTCAAGGTCTATGAAACTCAATAGAAGGATGTTGAACTAAGGAGGCACCCCTTAATATTTGGAGTGTGCAATTAAGGAGACTTAAGTCTTCATCCTTAACTTTTAATACCTTCACCTGAAACTTCTCTTGCAAAGTGCCATTAGAGACAAGGGGAGATCGATGTGCTGACAAGACTACTCAAAGGAAGTATCTTTATCCGTAATATATTTCTTTATTTAAATTAGTAGATAGTCATGTTCTAAATATTGTTAGAGTATTATGTTTATTTTCTCTTCCCTCATTGCCTAGATTATATTTATGCTTATACTATGGTACCTTATCTAGGCTTGCAGATACAAACATAGTTTAGATTCATTTATCCATGCTTATGTTAGTTTTCACTACGTTTACATGCATCTAAAATCTCTTTAGCCACATGTAATTTATATTTTGTTAACTTATGTTACTACCTTCTTGGATCTAGGTTGTCCTTTTTCATATTTTTTTTGCATGTAGCTTCCTTATTATATCCTTGATACCTCTCTCACAAAAAAATGTCTTTTAGCCTAAAAATTATATGTAGTTGGTCCTAGTATGGTTATATCTCTTTTATATAAATTTAGAGAATATTTATATTGTTGACCATATCTCCCAATATACACATATTAAATCAAACATATACATAAGATGTTGTGCCACAAAGTGGGGAGGGGTAATAAGGATATCAAAGATCTATTTGTAATAAGGATATCAAAGATATAATAAGGAAGTATATGCAAGGAAATAATGAACAAAGAGTCACCTAAATCTGAGACACAAAAAGGGGTAAGCTGAAGAGAGATAAATAACTTTTTGCGATAACCAAGAGGTATCTAAACTAAGGGGATGTAAGTAAGAGGTGCTAATAAAGGAAATAAATAATACAAAGATAACATGTAATAACAAGCATATATAAACTAAGCATGGAAGTAAATAATATAATAATATAACACACACACACACATGCACATACATGCACACACACACACAGTGTTCACACACATGCATGCACACCCCCAAAGGGCAAAGACACATGCACACACACATACACCCACATGCAAACACACATACACATAGAGAGATATATATAGACACAAAAACACACACACACACACACACACACACACACACACACACACACAACACACACACACACACACACACACACACACACACACACACACACACACACACTTAACCAACACACACACACACACTTAACCAACCCACACACACACACACCAAAGTAAATAAATAAAGAGTATAGGGATATATATACTTATCTTGGGTTAAATTTTGATTTGTCGATGCTTCAATATCCCACTTGGTTCAAGTGTCACCCTGTGAGAGATGTTGTAGGTGAAGATCGAGATGTAAGGAATAAGACCCAATTATCATTAGTTGGGGACTCCAAAGACTAGTTAGACATTGTGGGTTTAGCTTCTCTTCTTATGACCTTCAAAAACTATGTGCAAACTAGCCTTCCAAATGTGTAACTAATCTCTAATTCCTTTCCTTCTTACTAAGGGTAGATTTTTTTGTGCGAGTAGAGCATATCATATGTGTTTATTATCAAAAATGGTAATTGGGAGCCCTATAAATACATATCAAATCCCTAAAAGTCACCTATCTCAAAAGATGTCTTTATTGGTCCAACCAATATAATAGAAATAAAAATCTCATAAAACGAGATAGTGTATACATATGTCCCATTCAAAGCGCATAACATGTCACAATAGTGTAATATGGATAGTGCTTTGGAAAATAACATAATAATGCTAAAAGAAAAGGTAAGTGTCATAATAAACTATAATAAATGAGATATATGAAAATAAATAAAAACATATACATACCTTCACTTACCTAACCAAAATTTAGTGTGATGATAGATGGTGCCAAAGTTATGTTGAGATGATTTTGGTGGACCAAGCATTTAAGAATGATAATGTAAGGTGCCAAAGCTATGTTACGATTGTTTGGGCAAACCTGAAAAATAAAATAAAAATAAAAATAATTCCATTAGTACCTTAAAATACCTTTCCATATAATGATTCTAGCATTTATTTCGGTTCATCAAAAGAACATACAAAAATAAAGATATGGAAAAAATATGGACTCATAACAATTTTCTTTGAAAGATTTGAATTTTGAAAATTTGATATAAATAGACCACAAAGATATATATTTTATCATTTTCAATTTTGAGATTTTTAGAACCACGATTGACCATTTCTCATACAGAGAGGATGGTAGTAAGAGGAACTAGAGGAGGGTGTACAGGACCTTCTATGATGATTGTCGACATAGGTTATGCATTTAATATTGGAAAGGGTATGTAGGATAGATTAGGAATGCTGGGTGTTAAGGAATATTTGTGTGGTTGAATTTGCCTCAATAAGCATCAAAATTGAAGATAACAATTAAATGGGGAATGGGTAGGCATTAGGATTTTTATTTTTGAAGAAATACGCAATTTTTAGGTACCATAGGAAAATTGGTGCGGTGAGAGATAACTACATTGGCTCGACTGATACAATTTTTTTGGAAAAAAAAATGCAAGATGGATATTGTATTTATTGGAGATGACTGATATAATATAAAATGAACTACATGATATATATAGTAAAAAATGCCTAAACATGGATGATGCAGTTAAGGATGTGTACGATGTAGTAGAAAACAAACCATATGGCTAATGCAGTTAATTAGATGGTCGATACATTTGAAAAATAAATCACATGGATGATGAAATTATGCAACTAATGTCCAACATTGTATTAAAACACATTTCATGGTTGATAATGTGATGCTTAATGGCCAAGTATTATAAAATAGATCACACAAATGATATAGTCAATGTAGATGGCCGATGAAGTTATTTTTTTTTACTATAATTTTGAGCTTTACTTGTATTTTCGTTTGATATGAGACTGATTGGGATTTTTTGGCTGGAATATTACATGAGCAAAGGTGACTCTGGATGTCGTATACAATTGATGCATCCTATTTACTAGATTTACTGGCTAGACTATCAGATGAGGAACATGTTCAATTTATTAGTCTAGGATTTTGGGCCATCATAGATATATGCATATTACCCTTAAAAGTCAATTTACTAGCGATGTTATTGGGATACTAACCCAAAAACTTCATATGGGTGGCCATGGGGACAAAATAGAGGTGGATATTACATTGGAGGATGTAAATGTAATTTAGGGTTGCTAGTGGATGGTACACCTATGCTATGTGATGTGCACAAGCTATGGCAGGGATGCAAGAGCTAAGAAGTTGAGACATAGGGTTGGATAGATGTGATCATCAGTCACTGATAGTGAATATTTATGATATATATGCTTCATCAGTTCCATATATCCAGAAGGTGATACTAAGGATGATGACTAGGCAAGTCTTATGCCATAAATCTAATGGGTGTATGCATATGTTTGTTATAACCATGTTTCGAGTATCTTTGGAGAATGACACACTATATAATATGGGTGTGATCATATGGATGTGAAAAATTATATAATATTATGACTAGCGAGCAAGTGTTGATTAGACTAATGATATTGTTTGTTTTCTAGATATACATGTAATTTTATATGTATCTACTGACAAGCCCACCATAGAAGATTCTAGACCACTTTCCCCAAGTGAGGTGATGAGCCAATGACCCTTTTTTTTGGTGTGTGACATGGTATTAGATATTGGGTACCATACATAGGGATGTTATTACTTGGATGTCATACATAGGGACTATAGACACATGATCGATGTGACCATCTACAGTGCAGACTCAGGGATTGGCCAATGTGATTGGTCATTATAGTTGGTTAACAAAGTCACACTTTCATGCTAGAATTATGGGATATATTAGATAGGCACATTTGGTGGTGCCACTAGCCTTACCCGCTTATAACATAGCCTTATCACCTTATAAGGTATCCTTACTCCTTATAGGGTGAGACATGCTAGGGATATTTGGAGACCAGGAGGTCAGATGCCTCCACTATAGGCTCTAATAATGAGACCACATTGCACGCACCAATATCGGAGGAGGAAACATTGTTAGGTGATGACTATAGAAGAAAGGAAAGATGGGTTGGGGAGTATAGTGTATGATGCCCTAGTGGCACCTAGGTTTTCCCCATCATAGGTAGGATAGGTGGAGGGGTGATCTCAAGCATTGAATGTGAGACAAAAACATAAGAGATCAAGAAAATCAGTCTTGCTACTACAGTGAGGGAGATGGGTGGCCTTCTTTGGGGCATACCATAGAGAGGATGAGGATGAGGACCATGTTGATCTCAGAACCAAGGGGATGGGGAGACCATCTCCCTAAAGGGTGTGCATCTAGGTATAAATGATGGTTGTAAAATATGTCATTAAATTTTATAGATATATAAATAGTCATACTATATGATAATGATAGATAGTTTTGATTTGTATTTAGATACATATTTTAATATTATGCTTGATTTTAGTTTCTTTTTTTATGTGAAATAGAGATGATGAGGTGACAATCCATGATCAAGGCCATTCATCATGAAATATTAGATTTTGTGATTCCTTAACATGATGTGGAAGCTTTACCAGATATAATAACACCATCTCTTGGAGAGCATGTTGGATTATGTAGGATTGTGGAGTGGTTATATGGATGCTACGAAAGTGGGGGCATGTTGTGGTCCTTCCCCATCTACTATAGTACCAATAGAAGGAGATGCTACAACATGTTAGGTTCTTTGTAGATAGCATGTAACACATATGAACATGACACTAATAGGTATAAAGACGCAGTGGACCTTGAGTATAAAATCTAGAGAGGTAGGTGGCTACACTAGAGAGAGGTTCAAGGATTGCATTCTAGGACTAATACCTTGGCACTATCTATTGGAGAGGTTAGGTCAAATAAAAGCATTTCCCCTTATCCTCATAGGAATTAAGATGACAAGTAGCATAGATATAAAAAATTTGATATATATATATATATATATATAGTTTTCATTATATGTGTTGTTTCTTTTATTCCATTATTTTTGACAAATGTGAGCATATATATGAAAAATAATCAAAGGAAAATATATATATACATATATATATATACATATATATATATATATATACATATATATATATACATATATATATATATACATATATATATATATACATATATATATATATACATATATATATACATATATATATATATACATACATATATATATACATATATATATATATATATACATATATATATATATATACATATATATATATATATATACATATATATATATATATATATATATATATATATATATATATATACATACATATATATATATTTCAATGTTTGTAAAAATGAAAATTAAAACAGATAGATAGAAAAAAAATGTAATAAACAAAATATGTGCAAGAAGATTGTAAAATTATAACAAATGTAGATAGATGAAAAGAATCTAAATAAAACATAATGTGTAAAAGATGTAATCAAGAATAAAAAATCCGGTATAAGTAGATAAAGGACATGTAAGTCAAATAAAAGATAAATTGACATGAAACATAAGTAGATAAAAGAAATCTAAGTCAAACATAAGATGTGAAATAAATGCTAGATGATGTAAAAGGACATCAAATGTAAGTAAAGGAAATAGAATCCAATGAATGAAATATGTGTAATAACTATGAAAGAGATTGTGAAATTTTCAATGTAAAGAGATCAATTAAATCAAACAAACAACATGTCAAAGTGCGAAAATATTTTAACATGATTTTAAAACATCCAACGCAAGTAAAAAAATATATCTGAGACAACCAAAGGATATGTAAATACTTATGTAATGATCGTAAAACATCAAATGCAAGTACAATAAATAAATCTGAGTTAAGACAAAAGATGTGTGAAGATGGAAGGAAATGAGTATTCTCCATATGAATGCTTATGCTAGGATGTGTCATAGGAGAACATGACCATATCAAGTCACCACTAATGTGGTAAAGTTGATATAGATGTGAAGGCAATGGGAATTTTTGAGGAGGGACTAGTTGTATTCAGAAAGTTTCACCATGAAACACAAAAAATATAAATAAAAGAAGGATAATAAATAAATATGATTAAAATCTAAAGAAAAGAGATAAAACAAAGGGATATAAATAAGAGGAAGTTGAATATCTAGCAATAATATCCATCTAGTGGATATTGCAGATGCTAATATGTGAGTATAAGGAAGCAAGGTGCCACAAGGGTGATATGAAAATCCTTATCGAAGATAAGATGTGCGTATCACATGGGAAAATATAAGATATTTTCTCCCCCACCTATCAAGCATAGATCTTGGGAAAACAAGTGAAGTATATAGATAATCCCATGAAGCTAGATGCATGAAAAATAAATGGATATTACCTTCCCATGACATGTTTCCCATTCCTCAAGACATAGATGGATCCATTGGTTAACTACAAGGATTGGTAGTTTTGTGACAAAGTAGGTGGACTAATAATATATATTTAAAGCCTCCCACCTCAGTTTACTAGCTTTTAGCACTCAATGGAACTCAAATATGTCATGAGGCTAACTATGGAGTTTGAGATTCAACTAGGATAAGGAAGACTGCCAATGATATGGTCATGTCTATTGGTTTTCTTAAAGAATAACATTTCTATTTTCCTTTTTGATTTGATATCTTGGATTATGAATTTTATTTGGATATTTCTATTTTCTTCCTCCATACAAATTAGAAATAGAAATAATGGGTGCTAAATATAATTGGCACAAGACATATTACACTTAGCCACTAGAGAAGAGAACTTAGGGACCAATAAGCTTAGCTACTCCTAGAATTACACTTTAGAATAGAGTGATTTAAGTGGAAGTTATGAAAAGTAAAGATTGGGACCATGAGAGATCAATAAAGTGAAAGGTGATATAATGAAGAAATGCTAGTAGTTGACCATAAGATGGGAGACTTTTTCTTCAAAAATACTTAGGTATAAAGGGATCCAAAAGTACACGAGAATGTAATTCAAATCACATAACAAGTGCATAAATGATATGATAAGACTGCAAGGGTAGGTGATATAAGGGTAGGTGGTAATGTCATTAGATAAAACACATAAACCTATGATAGATTTAGTACAACCAAAGATAGTGGTAAAACCCATAAAGGAAAATTAAAACCCAATAAGGGAAGATGATAACAAAGATAAATATATCAAATAATCACAAGGGGATGGAGTGGTTTAATAAACTCAAGAGGGAAACAGTTAAAAAATAAAATATACCAAAGAATTAGAAAGCATATAATGGTTGAATAAGCCTAAGAGGGGAAAATTATAAAAATAACATAAACCAAATATTCATAAAGGACATAATGGTTGAATAAATCTGAGGGTGAAGAACTATAAAAATGAAAGATACAAAAGAATCACAAAGGATACAATGGCCAATTAAACCCAATAGGGAAAGATGATACTAATAAGTAAAGTATACTAAAGTAAATAACATGATACATAAAAAGTAAAGAGCAAAAGACAATCAAATGCTTAATATAATGAAACAATATCCAAAACATGATTACATATGAGATGAAATGTATAGAAAATATGATTGCTCATAAATGTCTTAGAATATTATTACATGTATTATCAACATCATAAATCTTGCATTGTAATTGGTATAATGTCTTAACCATGGTCTCTTATACTCTCTCTAAAATCTACGCAAGAACAACCTTAAAAATGACCTTAATAAAGAAAGTAGGTGTGCCATAATAAGGTACAAGGGAAAAACAATCTTTTGGCTTGAGAGAGCATTTTGATAATAAGGGAGGTTGTTTCTCCATATTATAAACATGATTTGAATTTCATGGATAATTCTTGTGCACGCCTCTATAAATAATGGATATGTTTTATATATGCTCTACACTTAACTATGGAGTGAGTAGAACACTCATGCCAAAGAAAATAACACTCCCATTTCTTGGGGATATTATAACCCCTCAATTTGTACTTAGAATAATGCAGTATTTTTTAAAAAATTATTACTTAACATTCACTCAACCATAGTTATAATAAAAAACTTTAACTAATCATAAAATCAACAACTTAGAACAATAACAGATCCAAAGTTCTAAAATTAAATATAATATTATACATCACAATTTCAAGGAAAGTAAATACATTAGGACATAGCTACGAATGGTCCACTAATACAAATTATTATATTTAAATATAACACACATAAATTATAATTACATTTGGTTCAAGAATTTAACCTAATACAATAAATAGCTATGAAGTTCTTCAGAGCTTGAGTCAAACTAACTCGTGTATCAATAATAATCTGAAGTGAAGTCTTCAAGTAAGTATTGTAGTGGGAAGGGAGGGCATCATTTGATCATTTTTCTACACCAACCATGGACCAACCATCCCCTACACAATCCCCTATTAGGGAATGACCCTCATTTCATACATAGATAGAACGGTGCATGAATCCATAGAACATGCAAGTACCCAAGTCTGTATGATTTCTAAAACTAAGCATGCAGTGTATCATATAAAATCTATTTTATTGAAAGATTTTACATTGACATGTAAATCATGCATACCAAAGATAATGTCTCACTATATATTATTTAACCACAATATTCATACTATTACATCCTCCTAGCAATCATATCACATCACATGTTAAACATAGGAGTAAGTAAAGTGTAATTTTATTCCATCGACTCATGAGTGAATCATACATTATTATTAAACTTATACAAAAATAATGCCTATAGTTCATACCACCCGGGTATTGTACACATTAAACTATAGATTTCCAACTACCATAAAAATATCCAAACAACTACACCTCGTGATATCTCATAATATCATAGTCTAGTGTTCTAAGACACAACTACTAGTTTTTCTACAATCAATCATACAAAGTAGTCATAAATACATGTAATCATAAGCTTTTAATTAAGCAAGAATATATAACAAAGCAAGTCATACAAACACATAAAATTCTAATGTAACATTTATTTTCACTCTCATTGTTGTATGCATGCATACATGATGTCCTTTTAACTGTTACCAAATGTATTGATCAAGTAATAACCAACACATACATTTAATTAGTTAATATAGGTGAGAGTCTAGATATAACAAACACAATATGTACCATCCATGTATAACATACTTTTATACTGCAAAACTCTATGACATCCCATACTGTCATAGTTCATAATTATATATTATACATAACCAAACTTACGTTCTCAGAAACCAAAGGTCTCATAATCCTAAAAGATAGACAAATAAGAACAAATTATAACATTTGAGTGTATCTTAGGTTTACACTGCGTAATCCTACACTCTTTAAGTAGATACAAAGTATTTAACACAAACAATAATACCATATCCCACCATATTTATAAACATAATTCTCAAGCATTCATTTAAAATAATAACAGAGAATAAGATAACTCATAACCCGTTATGCTCTTTCATTTCAGTAACTTATTCTGTTTCTAGAAAGTTGTATCAAAAGATTATAATTTTTGATTCTTTAGATTCCTATAACTAGATAACAATCTAATATCTAAATATAGGCATATGATCCAATGTACTTTTACAAGTTAAACATTCAGCTTAAATAAATTGATTTCTAAAGTCAATAGACTGCCTAACTTTTACTCTTCTTAAGTCAAATTGACATAGATACTCATATGGATATCTTTATATGATTTAGAATATAAACCACTTAAGGTATCATCATTGAACATACTTGAATTAAAGATTGTTTTATAACTTGATTATGCTCATAATTCCATGGCTATAAAATACTATAGTCTAAGTTTTTCCCAAACTTCCAGCCAAGATTATGATTAAGGCTTGTTATTGCCGAACTAACAGCTCTCACAATCTCCCTATCTCTCTTCGAACAACATTACCATATAGCATTATAAATAATCATTAAAAACTCCAAAATATGCATGTCTAAAGACTTCATCTTTTATTCGTGTGTCCTATTATAAATACTCTTTAACGTTATAACCCAAGAAATGTCATTTAAATGACAAGTCCAAATAACATAAAGACTATCTGACAAGTATAACATATGGTTTAAAATACCATCATCAATATTTACAAGTCATCCAAAAATCAAAACAATGATGTCCCTTTAAATGGAAATTCAAAACAACATATGATTAATGCCATTGGCATTTTAACCCTTTAGTTAAGTGTAGCGTTTAAAATTATTATAGTATATAAATGATTTGTTGCACCTATCTTTAATTGATTTTCTATATTATCAATATTTCTTTCCAAACTGAGCATACAGAGTATTTCAACATTGATTTCAGATCAAGAGCAATAAAATAAGTGAATCAGTCTTCATAGATATATCATGATTCTCATGATAATCATGCTCATTTAAAAAAATGCAAATTGGGTGCACAACACAGATTGGGTTGGATGTGCAACTCACTCGAAATGCCATACGTAATCCAAGGTAACAATAAAGTTCCAGCCAAACTTCGATCTTGCATTAAAGATGGAACATGTTATTCTTTGTGCATTTATTATACCTTTCTTAATCAAAATACAACCAACATTTTAATTCTTTTAAACAAAGCATTTTCCTAAAAGTCTCAACGGTTTTCAATATAACTCAAAGTTTTTATAAATTGGACTTGATGTCACAATAAATAAACTCAACATTTTTAAATATTTGACTTGGTGTCACATTAAATAAACTCAATGTTTTTAAATATATGACTAGGCATTTTAATATGTAAACTCATCATTTTTCTATATTGGACTTGGCGTCACAATACAATGACTTGACATTTCAACTTTTAACTTAAAACTCAGCGTTCTAAATTAAAATGCATTCTATTGTAATTGAAACATAGTTCCTGATAAGTGGAATGTTGTCTAAAAAGGAAAACTCAACTAACATTTAATACTCAAACAAATAGAAGTATGATGCAGACACTATAAATATAATCAACTTATACAACCAAAGCACTACCCTCATAAATAAAATGCAGGGCAAAATATATGAAATGCTACCTAAAAGGAATGAAACACTACTTGATTATAGGATTCTATCCATAAGAATTAATTCTAGACAAAATAAGACGCTATTAGTTTTTTTTTTCCATTTCTGGTAAAAAAATTAAGATACAGTCTTAATTTTAGGCACTACTCATTATTAAATAATTCTCAGTCATACTTAAAATGTCCTTATATGAATATATACATATATATATTGTTGCCTATCCATATCCAAACATGTCATTGCCAAATTCCTTTACCCTATATGTTGGCACTCAAAATATTGCCTTAAATGTTGGTTTTAGCTTTTAGGTGCTTCTCTCGTATTCAATAGAAATTAGCCTATAAAAGTAAACGTAGCTTATATAGATGTACTAAAATTTTGTTTGTAATTTCATAAATGTTGCCTATGTATTCTGATATTTAATCCATAATTTTATTGATAAACTTATGGGTTTTAATGGAATTTTCTACCAAGAATTTTGACTAGGAGTTTGAGAACTTAATCATCCATATAAAAAAATTATAAACCATAGCAATATATATGCAGAATTATAATTACAGAACCCACCTCTGTAATGCTTCCAAGTTGAGCAGGTAATAATTGGTATCCTTTCTCTCACTTGTGCTGCCAATGTACCTCCTCTTTCTTTTCCTTTTTCCTCCAGATATTATTCACTATGCCTCCTTTTATAATTCTCTTATTCTGAAAATCTTCCCTTCATGCAACTTGCCTTGCTTTTCTCTTCATGTAACTTGCTTTCTCTCTTTTCCATGCAAGTCACTATTTTTATTAATTTCTCTTTTCAAAAAATCTTACTTTGAATTCATTTAAGTTCTCTTCCCCTTAAGTCGACGCTTTAATCATATTTCTTGTTTCTTTTAACATATTACTTTGAGTTTTATTTATTTCAAAGTCATGCATGTTAATATTCTTTGTTTTAAAGCAAGGTTAATTACTTTTTTTAGTTTATTTATCATATTCTTAAGTGATAATTTTAACAAGTAATCCAAGTATTGACCTAAAGCATTTAATTTAACATTTTTCATCATAGTTGAATTTTCTTAATTTAATAAAATCTGGTAATAATTAACATTATTCATAATGACCCTGCCATACGAATTTCATCATGATTACTAACAAGGAAATGCAAACAAAACAATATTTATGTGATACACAACTAAAAGATAGTAGTTACTAAATACTTAAACATAACATATTCGTTAAAGTAATATATCATCAATACCATAATACAAAAAAGTTAGTGTAAACATCAAACAACATTATTATAGAATAATATATTATCACTCAAAATTATACTATCTATTTAAATCAAACGGGAATAAAACATGTTATTCTATTATAATGTTTATGTTGGGTCACTAGCAATTCCTCTATCATCATTCATTCGTCCCATCTAGCCCATCCTCTCCAATGATGCTCTCCCTTGTCTAGCTCTGAGGGTAGAATCAATCCTGCATCCACCTCACAAGTAGGTAGTTAGTCTGAGTCATCATAAATATCAACCAATGATGCAAAACTAATAAATATATATCCACAATATATAGAATAATAAAAATACAACTGTCACATTATGTATATTAATCAACAATATCATTGTCCCATTACAGTATATATCAAAAATCTTAGATAATAATCAACTAATAACCATATTAATCCATGGATTCAAAGGTTATAAATCATAAGGTGAAATCAGGATGTAATAGGGGACATGTGTAGGATTTATCTTTAGAGACTAAATATTTGGTTGTATAGATGAAGGCGATTGACTCACAATGAAGCATATATGAATGTTATTGAAGGGATTGATAATGTAATGTAGAATGGTTAGTGGTCCCATGATAGTCACAAAAGTTCTTAGGTGGATAAGACAAACGTGGTGGTCAGATATACACTAGAGTAGCTTGTCCATGTGGTTGTTGTCACTAAAATTTTCTATTATATTCTTTACAATTTTAGACTAAATGCACATGCACATTATGAAATGTATTAAACTACATTGCATGATGACATCCTAAGTCCTACATTGAAAGCATTGGTATTAGTGGATATGTTGCTAGAGACAACATCTCAGGAAGAACAATGGTTTACAGAATGGGAATATAACAAAAGGAACCAAATATTTATTAGGGCATTTAGATTTGTCACTAGGAAGATTGAAAGGAAATAATTAATCATGCATGTCCTAATAATAAAGAATAATCATTTAATACTAGAGTTACAAGATGTTTATTCATGAGATTGTTTAATGGAGGATTGATAATGTAAGATGTATGCAATATTTTCTTTGGCATAAATAAACAAAAAGGGATCATCTAATGATAACTACCATCATAATCAGGAGTGGAGAGATCCATATTGAGGGATTCAACAAATTTTTTGTTAGAAGTGTCAATAACAGGAGACTTTTTTGGAATGATAATAGTTGTGGATATTTTATCCATCACCTTCTTGTGAGAATGAGGTCAAAAATTAGGAGGAAATTGATATAAGATAATAGGAGTACGATTGGAGGTTTTAATTTTTATATTGATCTCATCATGTTCATCATCATTAGAATTGAGAAGTTTGGGTGGGATATTCCCCACTAGTCTCAAGGTGGACACTATAATCTCAGACTAAGTCGATGAGTTATTTAAAGTGTTGGTATTCATGAAAAGTAATACTTGGGATATTTTCAATGGTAGGGATATTAAATACACTATGCTATCACAATTGTTCATTATTATAAGGATTGGTGTCATATTGAATTTTGTATATAGCTCCCAAATAAGGGAATTTAATGCATTGAAATATGTAAGAAGCTACAACCCTCATTTGATGAATACAAGGGAAGCAAAGAAATATGTTATAAGATAGGGAAATTTGAAGATCATAAATTTCACCCTAACTGATCTAGGAGGTACGATGGTAGGAATCCAAATGCATCCCATGGGAGGCATTTGTATTAGGTCATATCCTTGGCATGTGTTAAAAATGGTCTTAAGGTTGTTTGTATAATATCCAAGGGATCTAATGAGTTATAAAGAAGCAACACAAGTACTTGAACCTTCATCAATGATGATTGTCCTGAATTAAACATTACTAATTTGAATAGTTATAAAATGAGGAGGTCCATCCACATAAATAAGGATCCTGTTAGGTGTGATAGATGAAATTCAGAATCTAAACAAAACTAGGAAAATGATATGCATAAAAATCATATTCTAAATCCAAACTAAACCTTTGATAGAGTTAATACCCAAAAAAAAGATAAACATAGAAATACTTACAAAACTATGTAGAATACACCATCTTCTCCATTGTAATTTTGGTTTGCTCCTAATTCTTGAAATGTGGGTGCTCATTTCATTCTCCAAAAAAAGGTAATTTGGACAACATATGGATGCATAATCTTGACTTGTCAGTGGATATATATAATGAAATCGATAGCAATTCGATAGATTAAAGGTGGATGATGAAAATAAAAACTGACACTTCAATTTATAGATTTATAGATGTAAAGATAAACAATTGAGAATAATATGGATTTATTTGATAATGATAAGTATGGATGGTCAGATTTGAGTCCTCATCTTAATCGATGAAGACAAATTTCTCATATATGTGTGAGAGGAGGAGAGTTGGTAGTTGAATAAATCATTATGAATGGTCAAGGTAGTTGAGTGGCTCACCAAGGTAGTTGAAATGTTCAATGGTGACTCAAGTATTGGTTTAATAAGTTAAGGAGATGGTTAGATGACTCAACACTTAGTTGGGAGAAGTGTGGAAGATGTCTAGATGAAGTGAAACTTAGAAATTTTAATTAGATTTGAAGAATTTTGTGTGCATGATTAATTAATTTTTTATTAGATAAGGGTAAATGATGAGGGGTTTGCAAAGGTCCCATAACCAAGAAGAGGGTTGATGCAATTCCCACAACCTTTACAAATGATCAAAGAGGGGGTTTTTAAGAGCAAGTCCCACAACTTCTGCAATAGAACATAACATAGAAAGACAAAGAGAGTGTTTTGAAAAAAGGTCCCACAACATGTAGAATAGAATAAAGAGGGTTTTTTTTAAAGAGAAAATATCACAAATTATAAAATAAAACATAATAGTGAAACCAAATGAAACCTGGAAAGAGAATACATCCAACACCCTACAACTGGTAGACCAAATAGTGCAAACTTGATATGGTTCCAAACTTCCACAAAGATTCCACTAAGAACTCTCCATAACTAATTGACATCAATAGAACAAGGGTTTGAACAACCTTAGAATCCCCTAAGATAGCAATGATATTATCATAAGATCCTTCTAGTGATACTTAGGTAGAGATTCAACAATAGCTTGCTGACTAAAGATAGGTTTACACTTATGTAAATCACATTAAAACCAACTTGAAACAATCTTAGGACAAACCTGAAATGAAGGGAAGCTATGCATGATTACTTAATTGATATAGATTAAACAATTATTAATAAAAGGGAGGGAAATGATGTTAGTGGTAAATTTGAATTTGGGATGGTGAATGAGTTAATGTGTCAATTTTAATCAAAGTTAATTATGACACTAAAATGGTGAAATTTAGGTGTCTAAATTTGCCCCTCTTTGAAAGGGTGTTGAGAATGGAAGAAATATGCCTTTTCAATGAATAAATAAAAAGTAGAGTGGGAATGGATGTATAAAAATGGTGCCCCCTTGAGTGGTTGTGCCAGAAAAATGGAAGTGGATGAGTGCTCGAAATGACATGAGGTTATATAGAAAATGATAGATTTTACCACCATTAACGAAATGACAAGTCTCAATAAAATGCTTACTTGAGTTGAAGTATATGTAAAAGGATTTTCCACGTGTGTATAATTGCTAGGGAGTGGATTAGAGAAAGAATACTTCTTGTTTGGAAGTTGCACACTTAAGTTTTACCCCATGAAGCTTACTCATAGTAACAGATCTAGGAATGATATATCCCTATGGTAAACTATGCACTCTAAAATGAAAAATATATATTGTTCAATGATTTAAAAAATTATTACAAGATTAATTTACATGCGAAAATAAAGAATTGCAACCTTCTGATTGATTGATGGAAGAAAATTGGAATCACATAACATAGATGGGAGTGAAAAATATGAACGATGGGTAAAATATGTGAATGGTGGGAGTAAATATAGAGGGGTCAGTGGGATAGTTTGAATTTCATTGTGTAAAATTCATCTGATTGGGTATATTTTTTGCCACCTAATTTGTGATTTATGCTCTAGATTGTGAAGGAAGAATGAATCATATAAAAATTGATAGGCAACACAATGAGCAGGACTAAATATAACAATAGCTAGAGGGGAGTAGGGATGTAGTAAGTAATAAGTTGGTTTTTGTGTTAGTCATTTGGTTGCAATAAATGCTTAGTAAAAATGGAAAAAATGAATTTGATGTTGAAAAAATGATGGGTTTGGAGTCAATTTTGGTTGTTTTGTTAGGGTAAATGACGATTTCATTGAAGATTTTGTGATAAAAGCAAAAGATTCAATAGTTAAGGTGAAACCATTTGAAGCTAAGGCAAATCTGTCTTGTCATGCAACAATTTTATCCAATGGCAAATTTGTTATGGGTTGAGGTGAATTTGTTCAAAAGTGGGGCAAATCATCTTGGATGACCTGGTAGGTATAATCGATTAGAAATGATAAATTGAAGTGTCTTATGATGTTGATATAAGTGAAAATGAATGTGTTTTAGATAGATAAGGAGCATAGAAAAATTAAAATAGTGACTTTTTGATCTATGTAGGATATGTTGTCTATACTTGTCACATAGGAGAGGCGATCAAGAATACTAGAGCTGATGGCATGGTTTACTGATTATGAGGTGGGTATTTTAGAGGCCATAAGACTATCTTATATCTTAAAGATGCCAAATTTATGGCCAAGTAGGGTATTTATGATGGCATTAGCAGAGTATTGGCATATAGAGAATAACACATCCCACCTATCGACATGTGAGATTACTCTTACTTTGGAGGATGCATGGAGGATACTTCACATCCCTATACAGGTTGCAAATGTTTATTGGTGGGAGACAACTCTAGTTGTATCGTTGGCACAAATATTGGAGATGAGATTATTCCCATGATTGTATTAGGAATTGATATATATGCATGCAGAGCATTGGAGGAGACTGACATATTGACTCTAATTTTGATGGCTCTTGTCGGTGGCATAGTGTTACTTGACAAGAGTGGGAGACTGTTTACAATAGGTTTATTCAATGTAGTTGGAGATATTCTAGAGAGTGCAATATTATTTGCATGTGGATAATGTGTACTTACTCACATGTACAAATACTTACATCATGGCATGTATATGAGAGGAGTTAGCATAAGATCATCCACATTTTTGTAGGTGTGGACATGGAAGCATATAGCAATGGAGTGACCAGTGGGTCAGATGAGGGTTATAGCAGATGAGGAACATTTTGCATATAAGTGGAATGTGATTGTAAGAGTAAAAATGACACATTTTGGAAACATGGATTATTAAAAGAGGTATTTTGATGAGATTGGACCACATGATATCACATGGAGGCCTTATAGGAAGGCAAAATCATAGTGGAGGTAGGATGGTTTATATATGGATTATATTATGATTCCTTGATATATTACAAGGATGCATGAATATGCTATTGATTGAAAAAAATCATATAGGGTGTGGAGATAGCTTGGAGATTAGACACGATGTACCAGCAAAACCACATGTATTTACATGGGTTGTGTGAGATAGATGATAATTGGGGACATGCATTGATCTGAGTGTGGATGAGCATAGCTGGACACATATGTAGACAATCACATACCAACCTAGGAGAGATCTTGTAGATGTAGGGGTGACTGATGCATACATGACATGGTGGGATAAACATAGGCCATTGAGGCTAAGAAATCCATATATACCACCTATGATGTAGACGTAGAGATTACATGTTTCCTTTAGGACACATTCATGGAGGATTGGCGTATGTGCTAGGATTAGGAGAGATGCCCCAACATAGGGTGATGGAGGACAAAGAAGAGACAAGGATGGTGACCATGGATAGGATACTAATATTGGAGAGGATAGAGATGACAAAGGAGGAGGAGAGACTCCACTAGTAGTTATTGATAGTGAGGGAGAGGGAGATGAGGCTAGCACTAGAGGGGACACAAATAGGAGGATATGAAGCAAGGCCATTAGGGCCGATACAATCAGTAGAGGATGAGGCCTTGATACATACCTTACATCAAAGATTAGGTTTAGAGATGTTGATATAGAAAGATTACAGAGAGACAAAGGTGGAAGGGATGATCATGGTAATATGAGGGTAAAAAAGATGATCAGGGTATATACTGAGGTGGACAGGTCACACGATGAGGTGGATAGGAAGAATACATAGATGCATATCGAAGAGGAGGGATTGATTAAACATGATGTGGGTAGACATAATCTAGATGATGCATGCTTAGTATAAAGATACAAGCAAGAGTGAGATATATTGTTGATAGAGTTTCAAGAGGTGAAGAAGCTATTGGATGGACCTCGATAGCTATAGGGTTTATTCAAGGTGATGAGAGCGATGGAGTAGGTGACCTACTATAGGAGCCTTTATGAGCAGACAATGCCACTAGAGCATCTAACATTGTCTTTCAAAGAGTATTCTAAAAGGAAGTCAACATCAACCAAGATAGTATAGATAATGGCCTCTGAATGGTCTATGGGGCAATCTTCTTAACGCATCATGGGTCCTCCTAGGATAACACCACAACTAATTCATCCAAGAAAACCCACAAAAGCCTCATTTGAGGGCCATGGAGAGAGTCAATGATAACAGATGATATATATATATATATATATATACACACACACACACACACACACACACACACACACACACACACACACACACACACACACACACACACACACATGATTCATTATGAATTTGATTGTGTTATTGATTCATTTATGGATGTTTTATGGTTTAGGTATGGTAGATTTTGATAAATATGTTAGATGGATAAATGTGATTGGATATGGGATTGACTTTCCTTCATTTTATATTTTGACACATGTTAATCCTTTTGTTTTAGCATTATGATGGTATGTATGAAATGGAGGTGAAAATATATTTGTGTATGTGAGATGGCTTAATTGCTGCTAGTGATAGGCTTTGCTTAGAGTTTCAACATTTAGTTTCAATATGAATTGAGCACCCTTTATTTTTATGTTTCATAAGAGAATACACACCAATAATATTAAAAAATCATGACGTCTAATGTGTTATGCATGTAGGGACTGATGGATTCACAAGTGCAAGACATAATGCATCATATATATTAGAACATAATAACACCATTTGTAATGCACAAAATGATATAGAATCAGCAAAGATAAATAATGAAAATAATATAAAAAGTGTTTACAAAAATACAACCATGAAAATAAAAAATTAAGGAAATAAACAAATATTTGTACAAGAAAATAAATAAAACACACAATTTGTGCAAACAAGAAAGAAAGTAAATGATAAAAACAAGTAAACAAATATATTTTTGTATGTCCTTGGCTAAAATAAAACCCTTTATCATATGAGATTTTTGACAATGTTAATTGTTCGATGGGTAATCTGTGTAAAGGATAACAAGGGTATGTAACTTAGGAAAATTGAGCTTTAAGTGATTTTTTATTATGTGGATGATAGTGGTGGTTGGGCTGACCTAAGACAACCCATATAACTGAGTGCTACTTACATAGTCCATCTAAACCTCAAGTCAATGTAGTTCTCCCAATGAGAGAAGAAATGGAAAATGATTAAATTAGGTAAGATGATGATGATGATTAGATAATTTTTTTCCTCCTTAGAAATGATGATAGATGATGGGGTTTTATTATATATGGGTATTGTTGTGTTAGATGGATGAGTGATTTATCTAAGGATTATGTTTAATATTATACCAAAATATGAGGAAAGATGTATCTACGTAACTATGGAGATCAAACCTTAAATTAAAATGTCATTAAAAATTGAAAAGATGAGACATATATATATGGATAGGGATATATACAAATGAATAATGGATGGATCGTAATGAAATAAGATGCCCCCAAGTAACTAGGGTGTATATAGACAATGATTTATACATGGTGCCAAAAACTGGTTTTCACCATGGTACTTGTTCAAAGCGCCATAAAAATAGTTTTCATTTTTGGAAAAATTATTTTAAAATTCTCATTTTTATTTTTTTTAAATTTTTTTTCTATTTTTTAAATAGACATATGTACAACAACACTATAGTCATTTAGGCATGGAAGCATGTGAGGTACATGATACTTATTAGTTCATCAAGTTCTTATCCTTATTATGTGGCTAGATTATAAGCACCCAATTCATATTTAGAAATGACGATGTATGGACCTAACCAACTAGGTTCAAAATTGCCTCTTTATGTGGTCGGTGTTGGTGTTTCATTGGTTTTCTCTCAAAATAAGATCTATGATTTTTTATCTTTGGGTTTGGTTGTCATGACACTAGTTTTGTGATGCTTTGTTTCTTTATATTGAAGTATTTGATTTATCAATTGGATTTTATCAGCATGGTTAATGGTTTGTTATTGTTGTTACTTTGATTCAATAATCTATATATTGATATCATATATATTATTTAGACTCTATACTGAGATGATTTGATGTTAATCATGATGTGTACTAGACATTTATATTGTCTTATTGGTATTTAAACTTGGTTTATTACATAATTTATTATATTGGATAAATTTATTTTAGAATTACTTATTATATTTGATATTGATACCCCATTCAAATAATATTAATGTGCTATTTTTATGATTGTAGAAACATGAAAAAATGAGTTAGGTTGGTTATGGACTTAGACAATAGTGGATATGAGGGTAACGATGAGATTATGTGATCATTTCATGAGCCTATCTGATTATGAGTTTAATCTTATTGAGTTGACTTGAATTTTTAGTTCTTATTTCACTTAGTTCGTGAGTTGTTTTATGTTAAGTATGTGACTATGTAATCATGATGTGTTGGTCATGTTTACCTCTTTTTTCTTATCTGCACTTCATTCTTGGTTGATCAACTTATTATTTTATTTCTTCATGTTTGTTGTCTTCTCTACAGGCATAAAGTTATGTTGCTTTCTTGGAGGGTTCTTCATTTGTTGATGAGTTTTGGTTGGCTTGCTTTGTTTTCATATTTTTGCATTGGACCTACATTCTACATTGTAACTGTTTATAGAATGGTTGTGTTGGAAAACCCTTGCAGGGAGTTTTTGGATTGGGAATTATTAGATATTTACAGTTGAAAAACTTGTAGGAGTTGTAAGATAAAATTTTCCTTTGAGTTGGGTGTGTTATGATTTGGGTTTTATTTCATATGAATGTCTTTGTCTATGATAATCAAGCCATTGGTGATTGTTATGTTTAATGTGAAACTTAAAATATTTCTGATTTTTTATCAGAATGCATTTGGCCATTTTAGAAGGTTGTAGGTGTTGGGGGTTTTAATTCTTTTTTTTTTAGGAAACCATGTTTTGGAAGTTTTTAATAATAAGTTGGGTTGTTATTTTTTCTTGATCAAGCAAGCTTGTTGATTCAACCGGGTAGTTGCTCGATTCAGCTTACATTGGTATTTTGTGAGTTAAATGCATGTGTCTGGGGTAAATGGTGGTTATGGGTTAAAAACCTGTTTGGCGTTTAGTCATAATTTTAAAAGGAACCATGTTTTTATTTTATTGATCATGGTGTTTTAATCAGTTGGGTTAATAGATAATTACAATGGTGGTTATAAAATATGAGTTTTATTGCGTGTTTTAACTAACAACTTATTTATTTTGGTAACACATTCATTTCCCTCAAAATTGTAACTTTTATGAAATTTTATTTGTCTTATTGTTAAACTTTGAAGTTAAATAAAGTGTCATTGAGTGAACTCTTTTTGGTGTCATTTAATTTATTTGATATTCAATAGGGATGAAAGTAAACTTGATTTTATTGTAAAGCCATAAACTAGGTTGCTTGTATAGTAGTATAGTGATTCAAGTTGATGAAGTTAACTAATAGTTGTTGCTTCATGAAGGTTAATCAAATTTAGTCCATGGGATGGACAATGGCATTAAATTCAATCATTCAATACCTTCTCTTCAATAGAGTTCATCTTTTCATTATTGTTCATACCTTCTAAGTTGTTGATCTCCTTAGAGTCTCTTACGATTTTTATATCTTATTTTAATTGGCTCAAATATACTCGATCATTAAATTACCCTTCTATTTATCCTTGCTGCCGAATTTTACATCCAAATGAAGGATGGGGTGGTCTAGCGCCATTAATAGAGGGCTCATTGCATTGGAAAGGGTGGGTTTGTCCCTTTTTATTGAGGTGTGATGGAAATGCTTGGATTTTTTTGGTGGTTTTTGATAGATGTTACCTTGTAACTTATTTTGAAATAAAGTGCTACAATTGCATTGTCTTTGATTGAAAAGTAAATAAGTTTATTATTTCATTCCATAATTGATTATAGAGGAATTTTAAAGTGTTGTATAATTGGTTGCTTCACTTATTATCAATCTTATGAGTTCATAGTGTTGCATGATAACCTCTAAATGTATTCTATAGGGTTGATTTGAATATGAGTAACTGGTATTGTAATCATTTCAATGAATGCAGTATAATAAAAAAATAAAGGATTCCATTGGTTCATATCAATGAAGGCTTGTTGACTCAGTTTTTAACATTAATACTAATGTGAAAAACAAGTATGAGTTTTGGTATTAACTATTTTGTTGATCTAAGAGTGTATTTTAGTTATATAGTTGTGGATGTGAATTGGTGTTATTGCAGATAATAGATAATTATAGATGAATCTTATTGGTGAAGAATTTGTTTTAACTACGGATTATATTAATTTGTCTTTATTATCTTATTTTGAATGAAATGGTTTTCCATTAGATAAAAGTACAAAGGACATTTATGAATAAGTTATATGCTAGAAATTGTAAAATATTTTATAAGTAATTTTATATAATGACAAAGTGTAAGTCTTGACATTAAATTTCTATGATGAAGTTGGTTTAGTGAGTATGAAGAGATTAGTGAAAATTATTTTTCCGAATCATCTTGAATGGTAGTTTTGTCATGACTTGAAAAGGTAATGAAGCCTTTAAGTTTTGGAATAAAATTTATTATTCTAAAAAGTGAAGTTTCTTTTATTATACATTTTATGGTCAAGTAAAGATACTTTTTCCACATTAAGTAAAAGATGATAGAATATTTTAAATCTCATTCCTTTTGCAAACCATTGCAAGCATAGTCTTGTTTGAAATAGATTTAATATTTTAGCTAAATTGAATGATAAATTTGAAGAATAAAATTGAAGATCTTTATTTTTTCATTTTATTTATTAACACTTTAAAAATGAAGATGTATTAGCTTTTTATATATTGGTCTAACTTTTGATATGAAAATAAGTTAGATAATATGTGTTAGAACCCCAATGAGTTTAACTCATAAAACGTTTTTTTTTTTTTTAATTTAATAATCAAACCATATTATTCTCAATCAAGATAAATTAATTGATCTTTAATTAAATGCATCTTGCATAATAAACCAATTATGATTCAATTATATAATGATCAACTTATTACATTCAATAGATTTGCAAATTCAATCTATCACATAAGTGCATCTGTTGAATAATAACTCAACCAAGAGCTAAAAGTTATACAATAAGAGAAACCAATCTGTTGTTTATAAAGTATAATAATTTAATGTTTTTAAATCAGAGAGAATATAAATAAATACAATGTTGCATTGAACTAATGAGTATCCATAAACTCTTCATATGTATATTAATTGAAATCATGAGCAAAAGTCTCTATCAGTTGATTGATGAAGGATATGGAGAGCATCATTAAAGTGATTTTTCACAACCATGGATCATATATCCCTTACATAATTTTTTAACTAAGAAACAATCCTCCATAGATGAGCAGATGATAATGGTGTAGGTATCAAGAAGTCAACTAGAACTTATGTGTTGTAAGATTTTAACTACATATAATATATCATAAAAATTTTCATTCTAACTTGACATCGTGCATACATGCATATAATCAAATAGGTGAAATGATAACGTTTAACTATAAAAATCACTTTAACCAAAGATTTTATATAGTTTAATGATCTAATAGATCAATCATAATCACACACACATACACACTCAATTAGATTTTATTTAATCTATGTATTAATGAATTTAAATATATGCATGAGAACTTTATTACAATAATAATCCTTAGTGTCATTAAAACTAGATTTATTAAGTAATTCATATAGAAGATTTTCAAAAAAAAATTATATAGATTTAGTATAAATACCACAACAATTAAATACAAGAAATAACTTGAAATAATTTTAAGTTAAATAATAGTAAATAACTACTAAATATTTTTGAAATTTCAATACACCCCAAAGTCCATTATCCAAATAGGTAATATTACAAATATATTATTTTCTAACAATGTTCATAATATATAAGAATTCACCAATTCCATACAAACATCTCTTATTCATAAGTATTATAATTAAATAATATAATACATGATTTTCATAATAAATACTCAACTAATCAACAAATATTAAATACAATATTTATTTGTTCTAATCAATAATTTAATCATTTTATTCATTTATAACTGAAACAACATATTATAAATTAATGATATAAATTTCAATTTTTATATGAAAACATCTATTCACTATTAACAAACATTTATTTTCATACATATGTGTGTGTGTATGTGTGTGTGTCCACTTATATTTATATACGTTTAAAACCCTTAACCACTAATTTCTTAATGGCATGATATATACATATAGATGATCATACATACATACATACAATTTATAAGTGTTAACTAGTGAGTGTGTGTGTGTGTGTGTGTGTGTGTGTGTGTGTGTGTGTGTGTGTGTGTGTGTGTGTGTGTTTATGAACTATTCATAAAGAATATAATATCATATTTATGTTTAATCCATAATTACATAAATACGTATTTATATATATGTTCGAGTTTATTCTCATATTTTAAGTTCTCTACTTAAAAAATATAAATTCATATTTTAACTAAATATATATCTTATTAACACTCTACAATATTTAAAACCCAAATTAAATGTATAAACCACAAACATAAACTATTAAATACTATTATGTATCATATGGTACATTGATTTATTAAAATCATCCAACAAAGTTTAACCCACAAATTAAACATCCATGACTCAAAATAATTCAATTTCTATCCATTTTACAAATGATTAAGACTTAGTTTGAACCATACATCTAACACAGTGTGACAAGTATAAATCAAACATTTATTTAACCATAATACACATAGTTGGCTAACATAAAGAAACAATCTAGTTGATAATTAAATCTGTAATTTCATACTTGTCTATGCATGTTCAAGACAAATTAAACTATAATAATTTTTATACCGCTCAACCAATCTGTTGAATAAATGTTTATTTTACTCAACATGAAGTCTTAATAAGAATCATATTAAAAGAACTACCATAAAATAATAATAACTTAGTCGATTCATACAAACTATGGTTTAATTAACTTAGACTAAATATGAATATCAAACTGTGACCTTACATCATTACACAATCGATTCATTATAATATATTCATAAACAACTATTATTTGTATACATAGTCGATCCAGAATAATATATTCACAAATAATTATAACTTGTATACATAGTTAAGTCAATTAATACATTCAGCCATCCATACCATATTACATAAAATTGACAGTCTATAAATATTTGTTTAAATATAGTCAATAAATAATCAATTTGACAATGTCAACTTATAGACATTTATACACTGTGCAAACTTAACCATTTATACACAATCCAAATATAACCATTTATACACAACTAACATACAATCTTCCATACTCAATTGACACACAATCTAAGCTAGATCTGTTAGCCATCCCATAACAATATTCATACATAAGTGGTTACAAATAATAACACTCAGCCCTTCAAAATAGAAATGTAATGAATACACAACCAAGTAATTTCCAATAGTTTACATATCCCAAATCCAAACGAAACCAAAACATCCAAAACAATATCTCAAACCATAACCATTTTAATTTATAAATGTGTTAAGTAAAACTCAATCAAGAAAATGATCATTAGAACCCTTCATCGAACCCTATACCCAAAACGATGTTTTGAGCCATTTCATTAACACACAAAATAAAACAACCAAGTAAATAAACCAAATAAACCATCCTCAACCATATAATTAAATACTCAAGGGTTTCATTTCAACAGTATCTCTAACCTTCTATACTCAATTTGATCTTGAATCAAATCATGGATTCAATTTCATGGAGGGATTAATCCTCCCATAGGGTCAAATCCCTAATTCATCCTAGGGTTCTAAAAATTAAACAACCATTTAAAAAAAACCCTATACACATTTCATTCATAGATTGTATAACCTGAATATAGATTTTTAAAGAAAATATAAAAGAGAATACCCTACCTTATAATGTCCTGAAGTAGATTTTCTTATTTGGTCTTCAAAAAGTATCTTTTTTTCTCTTCTTCTTCTCTGTCGACCCCAACCACCTATCCAAAATCCAAAAACTCCATCCTCTTTTATTGTTTTCAAAGTCAACTACATGCATTTCAAAAAATCCTAATTTCATGATGACCCATTCTCTACCACTCCAAGAATGACTCATCATCAGACCAAAAATTCATGGCTTGCTTCTTATATCTCACAACTTGACTATTGAACTCACAGCCTCCCCATTATTTCCTTCCAACTCACAGTCAAACCCTCGTCATCTCAAGTTTGCATGGTTTAAATGACCAAGACAACTAAAACAAAATGATAACTTTTTGAATTAAGATTGACATCATAATATGTCAATAAACATAATTATTATGTTTAATAAAACTCGAATGCCTATCCGAACTTAAGCATTAAACAATCAAGCTAAATATTAAATAATAAAACCTAGTTAACCATTAGGTAATTAAGACCTAAGTCATCCTAGGTACCACCTTAGTTCTAGGTTAGATAAAATTTATAAAAATAATTTTATTATATGATCAAAGTGTAATTAATTTCTTTTCCATGTATATATATTCTAACAATACTTTTCTACTGAATGTCTTAGGTACATGCTTATAAGGGGTTACACAGTCAACAAAATTAACGTTATCAAACAACTAAAGCATTCCACTATGGTAAAAACATTATAATAATAACAAATAGTCACAACTATAATTAAGACTTAATAATATCTAAACATTGATCTAAACCATATCAACACATCTAAGCATCAATTAATTAAACACAATGAAATTAAAGCAATTATGCATTTATTATTCTACATGGTGTGTGTTGGGTTCATTGTCAAATTTTTACACCTCTAATGTATTTATCTTCAACACCTTCCCTGATGATACTCTCTTTCCATTTATGTATGAAGAGTGGATTTTCTCCTACATCCACCTCATAAATGCAAATAATAGTTAGATTTTAACCATGATAATCACTACAAATTCTGTTAAAGCACACAATACTGAATAAGTATAATCCACATGCATATGAAACATACGTACAACTAACCAATCAAGTAATGAGGTACATTTAGATAATAATTATATGTCTATCCATACATCAACATAATTAAAATGGTTTTCTACAATAATAATTAAACTCTTTTAATATTTATTTAATAAACAAGTCAAATTTAGTGAGAAAATTGAGATGTAACAATAAGGCAAATGGGTGCTTTATTTAACAAGGTAAACCTGAAGTAGTATGAAGCTTTTTGATAATTTGATAGTTGATATTATGTAAATATTTAATAAGCATGGATATTGAAACATCTATTTTTCAATTATTTCTTCCCTTGAATTTTTGTCAACATTTTTTTGTCTATCTTGATAAACGAGCATGCAAATTGAGACCATATGATAGTAGGGAATAAATAGTAATTACATACTATGTTGTACTTGTAGGATGGTCAAGTTATATTTTAATTATTATCTTTTTTTGGATCTAGTTAGTTGGTTGAGAACAATGAACTATGATTCGTATTGATGAGACAACCATTTGTGTTGTAATGTTCATCAACAAAAACAATCATTAACTTTTTATTGTCTCTCGATTCATTATCTGATATTTAGTGATAATATTTATATATTTCTAAACCTATAATTAATACTATTGGTATGTGGAGTAAATTTATTGTGCAATGACCTTAGAGATATATGATTAGATAACCTAAACGGGTAGTACTAATTGAAAGTAATAACCTACTCACAACTGGGAATATGAAGATTATTCAAGTTATTTATATTGTATTACTTTGTAAAATATTGCCTGAGGTAATTTTATCATTGATGTCATCATTTACTAAACTAATTACTTAAGATTCTTCTATAGATTGTTTCCAAAGCACTTCTTAATCAAACATGAGCCTGTAATCTTAATTGCTTGCTTAACCGTCTTGTTTTGTCTAGCAAGTTGTACTTGTTGGATTTGGATGTAGATTATTTTAGATTGGTCTCAGGTACTTGGATAAGGTTAAGGATTTTTAAATGGTCTTATTATGAATAACCAGAAGTGAAAGTATTCATATTGGAGTTTATGAATGTATGTTAAGTATAATGATACACCCCAATATGCATATCAAATCTGTAAACTATTTTTCTAATATAATCCCTTAAGAATTTTTGACCTTGGATAAGTAAATGTGTTAAACTTAACATAGTTATGGTTCTCATCAAGATTTTAAGTATTTTTTAAAGATCTTTTTGGAAAGTAATGTAGGCTTAAGAATCCCTCGATATGTTTTTAAAAAATATTAGGTTTTAACATTTAGTATCAGAGCAAAGTTTTCTACTCTAGGAAACTTTGGGAGAAGATGTTTTCTTTCTATATATGCCTAAGTTATTATGTTTTTCCACCTCAGAATGGTTAGAACATGATCTGGTGGTGTCTACAATAACGCCAACTAGAGTAATGTCAACCCAGGTAGAGGTAGGGGTGGAAGACATGGAGCCAGAAATATCAATACAGTTAGAGAGGAACCTTCTCTTAACAATTATGGTAGTAATGTTGAGGATCAAAATTTTAATGTTGTTGGGGGAAATCCAACTAATAATTAGGAATAATTTTTCAACATAATTTTAATAGCATTAAATGCCCTGCAAAATAAATTAGAAACTCAAGAACATAGATTAAACAACATTGAGGGTGTCTCCCGAGAAGAGTTACCTAGGTTAGATGAATGACAATGAAGTAAGTACTTCAAGAGTTAAGGTTGATGGTGGTTGACCCCATAATCAAGGAAATTAGGCTTCCAACACATATTTTTTTAGGTGAGGAATCTAGTGATGTAGTTCATGCATGGTTAGTTCACTTGTAAAAGTATTTCAATTTTCATAATATGCACTCAAGTGTGAAGGCAAGGGTATCAAATTATCAACTAGTTAGAACTCTAGTATTATTGTGGAATCACGTATGTGTTTTAGAAGGATATTTTTGAGAGGCAATTTTGAAAAAGATATTTGAGTGCTAATTTTAAGAAACAAAAGATAATTAATTTTTAGTTACTAAAATAGGAGAATATAATTGTTTGAATATGAGAACAAGTTTATGAATTTGTTGCATCATGTAAATTATATGCATGACGAGGAGACCAAAGTAACAAATTTTAAGTTGGATTTGAAATAAATATTTATGCATGACATCAATATGACCAACCCAAAAAACTTTAGTAGGTGCCACTGAATTTGTTTATTAGGTAAAAGAGATTGAAAAGTCTTGGTAGAAAGTGAGATAAGATTTTAAACTTAATATGCAACAATCTAAAGTAAAAAATATATTCTCCTTCACCTAAAAAATTCAAAATTACAAATCATGATCATAGTTTCATAAGGGGTAATATTGGTTTCAACAAGTTTTAAATAAAAAATAAGAATTTTAAAAAAATTCTCCTTAAATAGAGACTTTAAAAAAAACTCAAAACCAAGGTAATTAGAGTGTACCTACCACTAGAGTAATTTTTATTTAAATATCATCCCAAAGGACTATTGAGTGTTGGGAATGTGGTGGTAAACACTATAGGAAGGACTTTCTTAAGATAAAACTAGGGTAATCAACTAATCACTGGGTATATGTAGCTATAGACAACCAGAGTATTGATTTTTAAATCATTCCTACTAAAATAAGAGGTACTATAGCTAGTCTTTTCGTTTAAATTATTATTTATTCTAGAGAAACATATTATTTTATTTCTCCTTTTGTTGTTGATATAGGTAAAATTAATATTGTTAGTTTAAGATAAGGTTGGGGGGTTGAGTTTGTTACAAGCAAAAGGGTACTAATTTTTGAATGCTTAGAATAAATGGAGCTTAACTTAAGTATTTTTAAAACTAAATTAAATCTAATTTTAGCACCTATTGGGTCTTATGATCTCATTCTAGGAAGTTGTAACAACACAAACCCACACTTTTTTATTTTAATAAAGTTGTGTAATTCTATGATGACCTAGGAAAAAATGTAAAAATATAAGGAATTCACAAACCTAAACCACACAAGTTACTTTCAGCCCTATAGCTAAAAAAGAATGTCAAAAAGGTCGTAAATACTATATTGTTCACATGAAAGAGTTAACCAAAGATAATAAACCTGTTTACCAAGATTTTCCTTTCTTGAATGAATTTTTAGATGTTTTTTTTTTTAATTGCTTGGACTTCCTTCTAGGCACGAGTTTGATTTTTACATTAATGGTATGTTGAGATTTTCCCTTTTATCCAAGGTTCCATATCATATGAATGGTTGACCTGTAATAATTAAAAGTTCGGCTATAGGAACCGTTAGAGAATGGAAGCATTAGACTAAGTATGTCTCCTTTGGGTGCTCCTCTGGTTTTTATAAAAAATAAATATGGGTCCCTTAGGCTATGCATTGATTACCAAATGCTTAACAAGGTCCCAATTAAAAATAATTATCCTTTGCCAAATATAAATGATTTGTTTGACCAAATGAAGGGTGAAATAGTCTTGTTGAAGATTGACTTGAGATCAAGCTATCATCAATTGAGAATAAAGAAAGAGGATATCCTTAAAATATTTTTTTGTACTCGGTATTGACATTACGAGTTCACAGTAATAACTTTTGGTCTAACAAATGCACTATTGTATTTATGACTTTTTTATTAAATAAGGTTTAAAAAGGGATTAGAGTCCCATACCTTTACAATCACTCATAGATATTCAACTAAAATAGAGAAAAATAGACACTAAGTAGAAGCCCCAAGGGCCAGGAATTATGAGGCTGTCTTTAGCCAAAATTAAAATAAAACCATACAAAAAAGACACCAAGTATAAACAAAAATGAACTATATAAAAAAACATTAGAATTTAGTGGTCTGATTATTTAGATTCAGAATAAACAATCGATTTCCTATTTTCTTTTTAGTTCTTCTCTTTGTTTTTGGTGTATCCTCTGGTTCTCTTACTTAGCCTTTGGAATGTATCTTCAACCATGTTTTTCTTTTAACCTTCTGATGTCCTTTCCTCTAGTTTTTCCAACATTTTCTTCCCTCGTTTCTTATTATCATCCATTTCTACTCTAGCTTCCCTTTTCTATTGGGGGTGGTTAATCCAATTTCCCCCACCTCCTTTGTGGCCTTCAACATTCCTTCACTGATACTTGTATGGAGGTTAGATTCTGCTAAGATAAGAAAATCCTCAATTTTTTGATTTCATTAGCCATTTTAGTGTAGATTAATTGTTGCATGGGCACCTTAATTTTGATCTTTTATATGTTACGTTCCATGTCTTTAATCTTGATACTCATAAAGGTTTGAAGGATCATAATTCAATTACCTTGGCCTACTGAATATTTCCCTCAAAACTACTTGTAGGGATAGTTTTTATATGTAATGAGAAATGCATCAGATCTACAAATCAATCATAGCTCAAAGAAGATATATCCTACTTACACTTCCAATTGGGGATACATTAGATAATCAAGATCATGACCACTATGGATCTACTAGAGCTAATCAGGGAATCTCTTACCACAATAATATTACTAAAAAGGGTTCCAAAGCTTTCAATCAAGCAAAACTATGTAATAACCCTAACTAGGTCTTATGTTTTCAGATTCACTAAACTAATAACAAATAAAGTAAAATCTAATCGAGTGCTCATCAAAACTTGTGGAATAAAGTGGGGGTAATAAATACTAAATGTAAACATGCATAGAATAAATATACTCACGTCAATGTATATATAATCCTAATGCATAAAAAATAAGTACAAATGTGTATCTATCTAATCTTACAAAGGAGAAAAAAAGTTAAAAATACTTACCTTTGAAGACAAACCCATCGACCCTCAATCTCTCCCTTGAACAAGGTGTTTCCCAAGAGGTTGTTATAGTATGTAAGGATGACAAGGATAAATCATCTCTAGGATACATAACCTATCAATTTATCCAAAAGAATTCTCTACAAGAGATCTGTATCTCCAAATAATGTATGAAACCTAAGCTTGCTCCTCAAGTAGAATGGTGGATAAGTAGATGCACAATATATATTACTTATTCTTCTATTCTCTTAGAAATGGCTGAATTATTGTGTTTATATAGGTAGATCTAATCGTAAAAACTTTCAAAATTTTTGGTTGACAAGGTCGACTCAGTCGATCTAGTATTGTAATTGACTAAAACTCACTAGGTGATGGACTAGGTTGGCCAGGGGTCGACCTAGACCCTTAATAAGTTTTGTCAATAAGAATTCAAGGTCAACACAATTGACATAGTCATGTAAACTATCAAAAAGGGGTTTAGGTTAGGGAAAGAACTAATGAAGGTGAAAAATGACTAGAAGAGTGTGCAAAATAGGAGGAAAAGCTTAGGGGATTGGTTTTTAGGAGACAAGTGTGTAGATAACAAGTGGTAAAAGGGACAACAATATTGTGAAGCACCAATGGTTTGCCTACCCCTTTCTTAGCATATCTCTTAAGGTATGCACTCAGAGAGACTGAGACTCGATAGGTTCCTACAAGATAAAGAGTGTTAGTAGTTAATAAAAGTTAAAAAATATTATGTATATACATATGTCCCACTCTAAGCTCATCACATGTCACATAGGTGTAATAGAGGTGAAGGAATAGAACATGATGACACATAATGTTTATGCTGAGTAAAGTGTAAAAAAGAGTAAATAATATAAATGAAAGGATAGAATTGAAAAATACATAGCTTTACTTACCTTAGTTTTTTAGATAAATAAGGAGATGTGAGAGATGTAAAGGTGTCCAATATGAAAAACATTAAGTGAACCTATAGAGATTAACAAAATAGAGTGAAAAATTGAAATTTTTGTAATAGATGCATATAATAGTTAGAAAGATTCTCTAAGATGTCAGGATTTTAGAACTTTTTATGGTTCAAAAAATGAGTTAGTAGAAACAAAGATATGGTGAAAATAAGAAATGTGATGGTAAATATTTTAAGGGTAAATAATTTTGAATAATAAATATAAATAGGGTAAAAAGAATTCATTTGCTATTCTAAGAAAAATAAAGATTTTAGATCCCTAGTGAGAGCCTAGAGAGCCAAAATGGTGAGGAGATGATAGTTGAGATGAGGAAGATAGATGGAGATCCCTGATTATGAGAGCAAACCATGATATTATAGATAGGGTGCTGGTACCATACGATGCTACCACATTGGATGATCTTGTGGTACCATCTACTCTAGCTTAGGTGGGTTAGTTCAAACTAGTGGGGAGGGTGTGATGTAGCTATAGGCATGCAAATATGAGCTATAGTGACTAGCAAGGGTGGGAGTAGGAAAGGTGCATGCTTGATAGGCCTTGGCTCAAGAGAGAGTTGAGCATATGACTACCACTATCTAGTTGGGATAGGTACAGGACCAAGTGGCCAACCTATAGGGATAGGTAGTAGGTTTAAGATCTTGGACAACCTCATTATAGTGCATTATTTAGAAGGGACAGTTTGAGGTATCTATGGGTAGCATGGTGAGGCCATGAAATAAACATGATGGAGCCTAACCATTGAGTTTAAGAAATTTATTTTTGTACTTTGTATTAAAATGCATGATATATATATATATATATATATATATATATATATATATATATATATATATATATATATATATATATATATATTGTTTTGATAGTTGGATGTTGAGCTTATGGGTTATATTTGGTTGTGGATGTGGATGCATGGATACATTTATTTTTAGCACATGTATTTTACTTTTTTTGTATATACTATATAAAATATATGTATGGTGTTTTCTTTTCTAACATTATGTAGTACACATGTATGGTTAAAAAGAAATAGGCAAAAATACTTGGAAAAGTATAATTAATCAAAAACAAATTTATTACACACTATATCACGATGGTAAATGTGTAATAAAAAAATATAATAAACCAAAAAGTGGTAAACAAGAGGTAAAAAATGTTTTTAAACCATAAAAAAATTGGCATAAAATTAAAACAAGTAAAATCATACTAAATCACGTTGGGAAGTATGAAAATAATATAATAAAATGGAAAGCTCATAAAAAATTAATGTTATAAAGAAATTAATTAAGTCAATACATCATACTAAATCATGTTGAGAAGTATATAAGATAAACAAAATTAAAAATAGTCTTAAATTAATCACACTAATTCAGGTTGGAAAGTATGAAAAACTTAATAAAAATGGTTAGATTCTTGCATGTAATTGGAAAATAAGAATATGGAAGTGAAATATTAATTAATTAAACATAAAATATACTAAATCAAGATGGGAAGCATGTCAATGACATGTAACTCATAGTCAATCACATCTTATCTTAGATTTGACACATAATTTTATTATGACTTAGTTATTAGAAAATTTTGTAAGGCTAGGTCCTATCCATGATATTACATTAATACTCATAAAGGGAACATCAATGAGGTTAAAACAATGTAAAAATATGATAAAAAGGGATGTTTGGAATGGTGATGTGAAAATTATCATAATTTGTGAGGAAGGCCAGGTTCTATCCATGGTCTTACACTGCAACTTACAAATGGAATCCCTAGGGGGAATAATCAGTGAAAAAAAAAATATTTCTCAATGGGAAACAATAGGGTCGTAAGGAGTGAAAAATATAATTTAAGAAGCATAAATTAGTCATATTTTAAGAGGACCTTAGGAGACATGAGGCACACTAAGGACATGAGAAGAGACTAACTGACTAGTGACCATCAATATACAAAGGATACCTATTTGCTATAGGCACAAAGATATGTATGAAAATAAGTGTGGTACTAAGATTGATTCATGTTGATAGTTTTGAATAATAAAATTAAAATGGACCTACCTTCCCATGACATGTTCCCTTTTCCTCAGGAATCGTTACAAAGCCATTAGTCTACTATGAAGATTAGTTACTTGCATGAGAAAGTAGGTAGCACTAATTTTCTTTTTTTTTTTCTTTTATAATATACTAGCCTACCAAACCCTAATGGACCTCATCTCTATCATGAGGCCAACTATGGAGTTTGAGATTCAATTAGAAAGAGTTGTGTATAGAATCACATCTTTTAGTGTGATTTATCTTTTGAAATTATTGAATGTTTTCTTTGAGACCATTGCCTTTTGTTAAATGATTTAGCTTTTGAATGTTTTATGGATTTTAAGATTATCCTCCATATGGACTTGGAATGTACAATCATGAGAGATAGAGTGATGCACATGAATGAGATTTATGTTTAGGTTGAAGGAAGATAAGTATCCAAAGATATGATTGACTAGAATACTTGGGCTTAACTATGAAATAACATGTTATCTCAAGTCTCAACCATGTGTATGCTTAGTTTATAAAAGGGAATCAAGGGTAAGAAGTAGAGATCCAAAGTGGACTAGTGAAAGGAGAGTGTAATGAGATGAATTATTTGCTAATTGATCAAATGGTAAATAAGGAATGATTAAAGGGAGCAAGGTTTGTGTAACCAAGTCACAAATAATAATGATATATGTTAATAGAGATAAGATAGTGAATAATTATGAAAAAGAATGAGTTAACCATAAAAAATGAACTTACAAAGAATAATTATGTAATTATGAAAAATAATCCATAAGAAAGCATTAAAATAAAAATGACATCATAAGCAACATGTAGTGCGGAATGGAAATCACCATGTAAGATAGATAAGAATATGATAAAAAATAGATAAATGTAAAGTTGAAGCACACGTCCAAATAAAATGAGAAAATAAATGTAGGAACACCATGTTTGTATTCATAATTATTGATATATTTATCCATACACATTATTTATAACATTTTATAAGTCTTTATGAAGCTGAATTCAAAATATAACCAAAGTCTCATCGATCTTTAGGGAGATTTGAGAAAATCCTTCATGTTGAATCTCTTCAAAAAAAATTTTAGGAATACTTGAAGGATCATGTTGATTAGGGTTATCATACAGGGGATGCATAAGAGAATGCATGGGAGTGGATTCTATGGGAGGTGAAGGGTTTACTGCTAAATAATGGGCCACATGTGAAGGAGTCATTGGTGGAGGAGTCACCGATGGAGAGGGATCCATGGGTGAGGTAAGGTCCATGAGTGAGGAACTCATAGTTCAAAAAACACTAGATGGAGAAGAGGCCATAGGTGGTGGAGCCATGGGGAAAGAAGGGGGAGCCTTCTTATGAGGGTGACATATGGGGAGAAGGGTATAAGATGCAAGAATGGTTATGAGGTGATCCTTGCGATGTTGTTGAAGGATATGATAATGATTAGTGTGATGTGTACCACATTGGTGCTAGAGATAATATACCTCTCCATATTTGGGAAGATATTTAGTTAATAATTTTAGGGGTGGTACAGCCTTGTCTATGGGTTGAGGAGTGGTGGGACACAAGGTGTCGATATATTTTCCTAACTTATGACAATGTGTGGATGAATGATTATCTGTGCCATAAAATAAATAGATATTCTTGTGAGTAGACTTGGTATGTGTACTCATAAGATGAGTGGAAATTGAATGTAAAGAAGGTTAGTATAATGAACAGTCTCTAGTCTAGTGGCTGATAACTTTATGGATATCAAAATTATGTTGATCGACCCATTTAGTGGACAAATGAGTAAGCTGCAATAAAGGGAGCAAACCATCACCAAGAGAAGGTGGGGATAGTGGAGTGACTAGACAAGGCTTGACTCAAAGAGAAATTGGATCAAAAATAGGAAGAGACTTAGCTATACAAGGAGTGGGAATATGATCCAAATTGGGCTCCACTAAAGGAGGGGATAGATGCATAGAAGGTTAAAGGATAATCATAAGCACCTATGGGAAAAGTCGGCTAGAGGGGTCTTGGTATCTGGAAAAGTGATAGGGACTAATCATATAATGATCCATAAATATATTCATATGAGGTTATTCAAAAATTGGATGTGTGTGCACCATATTTACCCTATGATAAAGAGGGAAAATGCAAAAAATAGGAATGATATGGGATGGAATGCTAAAATATATACTAAAAAATTGAAGCAAAGAGGAATAATAATGCATACTTTTAGCATCTCGGGTGTGAATAATACCTCTTAAGAATGTATCATCTAAGGTACAGCCACCATCATAATTAGGTGTATGAATATCAATGACATAGGTAGGGATAACATAGTCATCCGATGTGGTGTGATGAATGGAATGTTGAGTCTTAGTTAAGATAATAGGTATATCATCACAAGGTGGTTGAAAATAATAAGGTTTCAAATGAAGTGAGAGATCCAAGGTTTTAATCTTGAGATTGATCTCATCAGGCTCATCATAATCAAAATTTAGGATGCTAGGAGGTATATTCCTGATGAGTTTGGGGTGACCATTATAACATTGAGCAGAATTGATAGAGAAGTTAAATCATTGAGATTCAATAAATGGAACACCTATCAAACATTCAAGTGTAGAAATATTGAATACACGATGGTCTTATAATTCTTAGGATTAGTGTCACCCTAAATCCTACATATTGTTCCATTGTGAGGAAATTTGACACATTTGCAAGATGAAGAGGTAACTATTCTCATGTAGTGAGTCCATGGCCTACGAAGAAAAATGTTATAGGATAGAGGAAAATTGAATATCATCACCTTCACATGAATAATGATAGATGGGATGGTGATGGGGATCCAAACATAACCTAAAAGAGACATTTTCCTTTATTCATAGCCTTGACATGTGTTGCATGTGGATTTAAGATTACATTAAGAATATCCAAGTGTTTTGATAAAATCAAGAGAGGCAACACAAGTACCAAAACCCTTTTCAATCTAATCATGCTTGACTTGGATATCACCAATTTGGACACTAATAAAAATAGGAAGATCATTTGCATGAAGAAAAATATCATCGGGGATCATAAAAGTAATGGGGAATTTGAGGGAAAGAGAAGTTTCCATTGTTTCATCAACATGTATGGACATCTCTTCACACTATTGTAAAATCCCATCTTTTGATCTAGATAAGGTGGCTTCGTATCCTACTAGGGGAGGATGAGGGATGCTCAATTAAAAAAAAAAAAGATGCATAAGATGATTATGATGATGTGAAGAGGTTTTCATAAGTTCAAAAAATGGGATTTGAGGTGGGAGATTAGTAAGATCCATGATAGGATCCCATTCATCATAACCCATAAGAGGATTGTTGGAAAGAGGTACATAGTGTTGAAGGAGGTCCTCAAAAGGAGGAGCTAAAGTGCATTTGAATTTATGTTGATAAGATGTAGGAGGTTTAATTTGAGGATAATTTTTTTGATTGTCGTGATAGTATGGGTTAGTTGATGCAGGTTTGGTTTGAGAGAGATTAGAAGAAGTGTTGATAGAAGTTTGAGTATCATTAATGATGGGTAAAGAGTGTGGAGGAATGGTAGAAATGGTATGAAAAATGTTATCTAAAGGAGATGTTGGGATTGGTTCATCAAAATATATAAGGTCTTCTTGCCCCAACTCTATTAAGTAAGTTGGAGATGAGTCTTTGATAACATGAAATGTGCAAAACAATTAAGGGGTGTGGATAGGATGAGGATCAATGAAAACAACCACCCTTCACATATTAGTCTTATTGACCAAATCTTCTTTAGGAGTTGGGTCAAGAAGACTGTCAAAATTATTGCTATAAGGGGTAGGTTTGTTTTGGTTATCTTGGTAATTTGGAATATGATCTTCATAGATGGCCAAATGAGCATTACCCTGGTTCAAAGTTTGAGATTTATTTTGTGTTTCATGGGCTTTGAAGGTAATGCCATAGGCTTGTTAACATTTATGAATGATAGAATCATGGTCAAAATTGAGACCAAAAAAGAAATCCATATATAAATTATGAAGTTGCCTATAATTTTCATGAGAATGAACTCAACTAGCATAAAGCAAATAAAATTTATTGGGATCGTACCAAGATTTCATGGGTCGAGTGGGATCAAGTTCTCACAGGAGAGGCCTTTGTAGACATTTTTGTAATTATGCTAAGGATAAAGGTTTATGAACATTGATGTTATTGGTTGAATATAAATTAAGATTAGTGATGTGGTTATGAAGGGAAGCTTGTTCCAGAGTTTGGTTGGGAACAAAAATTTGAATAATATGGATGGTATCATAAGAGTTGGTAATAACATAATTTGTAGCATGATGATTCTTATTATTGATTAACATGTGAGTACCCATATCAGGTTGGGATGGATTGAATTGATGCATGAGGAAATATTGATGCTTGTATTGGTTAATAAGCTCTCCTAAATTATGTGGAGAGAGAGTTTGGACCCAATATTACAACTTGGGAAAAAGAGCATTGGTAAATAGATGAAAGAGGTTGTCATCTACCATATTATGTTTATATTTTTTAGATAAGGTCTTCCATCATTTTATAAAATCTTATATAGTTTCGGTCTTAAGTTACTTATAATTGATAAAATGGGCCAAGGTATTCTCAAGGAGATCACTAGTTTAAAATTTTTGGACTAGATCATTGACTAAATCTTCCAAACTAGCGATGGAATGAGATTTGAGTTGGTTATACCAATCTAAAGCATCACTTGTAAGATTATTTTCTAATAGATATTGGTAGTAGAAAGGGTATTTAACTTGACCTAGTCTTTATATTGATTTATAAATGTCTTTAAGTGAAGAGCAGGATCGATTGACCCATTGTAAGTAATGGTAGGGGTGATACCTCCTATATCAATATTAACAATTTGAGATGTAAGAGGGTTATTTTGAAGGTGTTTTATTATTTTATTAACAAGGGGAGGTTGAGGGATAAGATTACCATCATAATCCTGAAGAGGAGGTGGGGGAACATTCTAGTTATGCATGCCCATAACATTTGTTGAGGGTGGATTTGAAGATGGATAAGATGATTATTCAATTGCATCATTTTATTTGCATTGTTAGCTTAGAAATAATTCATCTAATTAAGATTTTATAATAGGAGTTGATGGGTTTCAGTTGTATTATTAATATTTTTTAGGGCATTGGAATTTGTAGTAGTGGCTTAGGTACTGTTATCACTTGGATTTACACCCATTGAGGAGATGTCTCAGCTCTCCTCATCTAATTGGCACAATTGAATAAACTCTAGACTATAGATATCCTAGCAATGAGGTGAATCTATGGATAGGGATAACTCTCTTGATGTACCACTTGTAGATAACTACTACACCTATGCTTGTAAGGGAAAAGGGAGATACAATTTAAAGTAAACTATCCTAAGGGAGGAGATACACCAATTTAGTTGATGACTACCTACTAGTTGCATGCTACATATGAGAACAAAGGACCAACTAGACATAAACTTATCTAATTTGAATCTTCTCACATTAGTGTTTCATTATGAGGTTATGGTGAATGTTTAGGCTAGGAAGACTAGAAATGAGGTATATAATGACACTATTGAATAGGATAACTCACTCAACCTTGACACTTCCTAGAACACTAAACACGACCTATAAGAAGAAGCTACAAATAGGTGAGAGAATGAGACAACAATGCTAAGGAAACCATAGTCATCATTAAGAAAGATATATAATTCAAGTAAACACACTATGAAAAATCATAAAAGAGGTAAAATTTATTAGTATTTATTGATCTAATAGTATACAAATGAACAGGGCTTCACCCTACTTAGATGGAGCATAATTTACAAAAGCCAAAATAGTTAGTTCTTATAAAACTTGAGAGAGAGAGAGAGAGGATAGGAGAGAAGTATAAAGGTCATAAGGAAACTTATAAAGTTAATAAAATTAGTTACATGTACATGAGGAGGGAATGTGAAATTGATCATGCAAAGTTAAGAAGCATAAGTGTCACCTTAACTCATGAAATTATTGAAATATGGCATAGAAGTTTTCATTCTACACAAGGAAACTACCTTCATCATTAAATCCTATTTGAATGCCCAAAAATTGACTAGGGATAATTATAATGATTATAATTAGAGTTAATGGTTTCAGACATGCTTTTCCATGCATTGGCTACATTCCTAATTATCTAAAAACTTCTGGAAGTTAGTCATCACTGCCTATAGTCAAAGAAAACTCTTCTTTCACACACCTTGTACACTTGGATTTCAAAATGCTTTATTTTTTTATTAAAATATGTAAAAGGTAGTGGATGAAACTTTTGAAGACCCTGCATGGCCTTAGAAGCATTAGGCACATCTTGAAAAGGCTCCCACTTGAAGGTTTCACCCTTCTCACCATCTTGTTCACTATGTTAGTTATGAATGGCTAAGATGAGAGATTTTTTTGAAAACTTAAGAGTTTTTAAAAAGAATTAAATGGTAATGATGAGTTATCTTAAGTCTCATTATTTCTTTCAAAGTTGATTTCATCTCTTGAAACCTCTTAGAACTTGCACAATGCACAAAATAGTCAAAAATACCCTATTTTGTACTCCATTCATAAAATTCCATATTGTCCAAAAGTATGGGGATGATCTTGAGAGATACTTTTGCAATATTAAATCAATTTAATGGTCACTCTGGCCCATCTATATATCCCTCTAGCCTCATTTTCCCAATCAGGCAATTTCCATAGGTTTTCAAGGGTTTTAGGCCATTTTTGTCCTTAAGCTTTGTTCATAAAGACCTGACATTAGAAATTCAAAAAAATTCCACTAGATAAAATATCAATACCCCTGATATCCTCTATAAAATCCTTTTACCTCCATGCACATCCTCAAATAACATGTTGAGCTTGCTTCTCCATTTGCATAGGCCTAATGCAACTCTCAGCCAAAGTGGATTTCCTTGTGGTTTCCAATGCAATAAAAAATATTTAAAAAATATTTTATAATCCAAAAAACATGCCATATCCCATTATAATCCACTTCTAAATCTAAAATTGAAGTTGTCCCCCCATTTGGATTTTAGGCCTAACCATGCCTAATAGGTCTATTTGCAACTTTGAGGATCTAGACCTCCAAGATAGGATTAATATTTCTATGGGATTTTTTTCATGATTTATTGGATGTTTTTAAACTCCATACACATCTTTTAAATCTATAATAAACTTTTGGTTCATCCTTTTATCCCTAATATCCAAGATTGCAGAGTTTACAACCTAAGGAAGTAACCTCTGTCTGAGAAAAAATAGAGGGTGCTTCCCATATTTCATAAAAAAATGGATGTTGGAAAGGATTATATAATTTATAAGTATTTAATACACAAAACTTCAGCCCATGGTCATATGATTAGATTCTCTAAAAGAATAGATAACCAAAAAATAGACTATTAGGTAAAGACTGGGTGTAGGGTTTGTCATGTGCACTATGTGTTGGACCAAAAGATCATTTATATGGTTTATTTACATCACGATGGTTCCATGAGACTGTTATAATTGTGATTAATGCGTTCTAACCTTCATTCATCCCTCCAACTTCTCACATAGCTCTCATACTCTTTGCCTAGTCAAGACTATAAATAATCCTGACTGTATTTCTTATTTTGGAGGGTACTTGTAGGTGTTTATATGATAAAAAATCAATATATTAACATATAATTTTTTTATTCATGTTAAAAAAAAAATCACATATTTCTATAAGTTACTATGATATAAGTACACAATAAAGGAAGCCTCCTCAAACTTGCACCTTAGGTTGGCTGTAGGTGAGTACTTTCTTATGAAGGGACACCATAGGTGGTTTAAGAGAATATAGACAATATGTTATCTTCTATAGTTGGAATTTAGGTCATTATCACTCCTTTCAAATATTTAAACCATATTTAATCTTCCAACCCTAGTGATTTCATGTTGAAGTTTCCATCTTAGATTGTTTGCTTCTATAGTTAGTTGTAGGTGTACATTTTGCATAATGAAATACCTGTAGGTGCATGTTGGATCTTAAAACATCACTAGTCAACTCTTCTTGATGATATTTTTGATCATAAATGTTACTTCCAGCATTTTTAAACCATTCACATATGTTGGCATGGTTTAGTTTTACAATACTAGGTGAAGAGGACTCTTTTAGGATCACACCTGTAGATGATCACTGACTGAGTTTAGTGCATAAATGGGCAACTTTAGGACCTCCAAATTTTATCTTATATTAAAATTCTAAACTCCATATTTTTCATGGCTTACCTCCTATGTAGAGTCTTCAAGATAAGGTCATCTAGATACACCAAAAGTCTCAAAAACCTTGTTATATGACTTCCACAAAACTACAAGGTGCTCTATTTTCCTGTTTTAGGGATAAGGTCCCTAAACTTTATAGTTATTGTCTTTGAAAGGTTCTCCATTGTTTGCCTACTAACATAGAATTTTAAAAAAGGTCTTCCATTATATTTTCAATGTACTAAGACCTTAAGGAGGATTAGACCAATTATTTTAACTCTTCCATAAGAGTATTTTCATGCTTTTGTAAAACCACCTGTAGGTGGATATTTTCATATACATGAAATAATATAGAATTGGGTAGTGAGCATGGGATATAGTCCTTCAATGAGTTGTAAACCTATCTCAATACCTCTAAATGGAATATTCACACCTCAAAGAGTTTGAAAACACCACTAAGGCTTTCATTCTAGTATGACATCATCATGAGATACATGTGTGTACACCTTGAATGGTATGCAGGCAGTATATGTGAAATGGTCCATGTGTTTAAGGGATTTTCTTTCATAGTCACTAATCTCTTTATCATGATGTTTTAATGAAACATTAGGATGTTTCAAATCTTCAATAAGTATTTCAAACCCTATTTTAAATGTGATATCCTTTTATAAAGATGCCTACAAACATACCTTCATGGCTACCTAACTGTGTTTCTTGCATATGATTGTAAACTCATGGAATGTTGCTCTAGAGGTGAGATTTAAGGATAAGGGAATCAAGATAACATTGATAAAATTTAAATTAATCTTTCATAACCCTATGAAACCATGATCAAAGCATGAAGATCCTAAAAATGGTGAAAAACTACTTGCAACATAGAATGGTGCATTCACTTGCAACTTAGAATGGTGCATTCACTTGCAACTTATGCTACTTTGCCCATAAAAACATCATTTGAGGATAGAATTTTAGGATATATTAAATATCATTTGGAGTCAAAATCACCAACTAGATGGTACAAAATTATCTAAAATAGAGCAAAACCTATAGGGTGTAGGAAATAGTGAGCATAAAACATAATCAAATTGTTAGAGATTGTTCATAAAGCATGGTTGACAAATATTTGAAATATTATTATATAAATTTATATTTATGAGTTGAATTTCACCTCCCAAAGTCATTTGACTTGAAACTTCTCCAACTATCTGTACCAAGCATAAACTTGTTGAAAGATAAAGCGCCATTTCATGACCTTATCCCATGTGTCACCTTCTCTCATGGGTTGTACAAGGGCCAAACTCTCTCTCTTTTAGTTTATTTATTTATTTTCAATTAGATAACATATAATTTTTATATAAAATAATATTCTTGATAGGGAATATGACTTCTTGGATGTTTGAAAGGAAACGAAGACACTTGGACACCTTGAAAACTATGCCACTTGCATTTATGACCCCTAAAATCCTTATAAATGACTCAAAGTGACATATAGATTAAAATTACTAAGAAAAAGGCTTATATAACATTAAATGAAATCAAAAGACCTATATTACACCCTATGACATAAAACTAGACCCCTAAAACACTTTAAAAACAAGTTTTTACCTATAAGGGTTCCAATTTGACCTGCAAGGTCAAATTTGGTCAACAAATTGGTGAATCATAAGCGTAATATGATTGTTATATTATAGATTAGTAGCCTTATCAGTCCATTGGGATTATAGAGTCATCTAAATTTTGAAACACAATAAGAGGACTTTGACCATTTACAACAAGATTTGATCAAGATGAGACCAATTGATTACCTCAACCACACAAAATGAAGGATAAACAAAACAAAGCAAACAAAATAACAAGACACACGCACTTATGATTAAATAACTTAGGGAAATTATAAAAAAAAAACCCACTATGTACAAATAACAATTAAGCATACTTCCTTTCCAGGATCAAAAGAAAATTTTCTTGCATCTCCTTCTTTGTGAGATGAATTATAGTGCTAAGCATGTTGATTTTTGGATTGGATAGTTGATAAATCAGAGCTATTTCTTGGAATTTCACTTTCTACGGTATAAATTATACCATTTTCAAATATTTCTCTAATGTAAAAGTATTCCTATTGGCCTTATACACACCTCATATTACTTCCCACTCTTCATCTCATGATCAACTTGCATCTTCTTTGTAGGCATAGTTTCAAGAGGAGTAGTTTCTTGTTCCTTGGAATATTGAGGACAATATAATTTTTTTTCCCCCTTCAAAGGCTAAGGTGAATTTTTATTTGGCTCATCTATGACATTTTGAAAAATTTCATCTTGCTTACCATCGCTTGTAATCAGCTCTAAAGAAGTTGTAAACCCCTTGAGAGACTCAAACTCATTGAAAATATTTTCAAAATGCTGCCAAAAGTACTCATCTTCTCTTTGATTATCATCATGAAGGGGAAAAACAAGAGAATATCCTTCATCCTCTTCTTTAAAATCCCAAAGGACTTCATTCAATATTTATTCTTTGACATAATGAAGAAATTCTTTATTATCAACATAACAAGAAGACTCAACACAAGGAATCACCTCTTATTCAACATTTATGACCTATTGAGGGATCTAAAATTGTATCTCAACTATCATAGCCTAAATTTTATTTTCAAGGGATACAAGATCTTCTATCTCCTTGGTGATTCTAAGACTAGGCATTTTATAATTACGTGACTTAGCCCAATGAGGTTGCCAAGGAGATACATTTTATTCAAGCAAGAATTATAAATTTTACTCAAATAAATGCTCCTCTTTAAGTTACCATACCATAGGTACATCAAGGACAAGGGTGATAGGGTGAGGACAAGATGAACTAGTTGGTGGAGGTGGAACATAGGACTCAAAATCAGATTGAAAATGAATTATAGGGGATCCTTTTAGAAGCTCTTGAGCAAGGGGATGTAGAAATTGGGATAAAATAGCTTGGTTTTATTCCTTCCATTTTAAAATCACTTCATTTACATCTAATTTAGTTTGAACACTCTCTTGAGGAAGTCTATATGGGGTGTGTTTAGGCATAGGATCTTGTTTTGGCTCTAAACCTTCCATCACACCTTGACTTAACAATTTCATTCTCAACTCTAACTCTTAAATTTTCTTGGTTAGGTTCTCTGGGAAAAGTATTTATTGAAGTTGATAGGAATAATCATGAGGATATGAAGTACAAGAGGGCTGACATGGAAGACAAGAGGTCTCTTGAGGAAGGGTGGGAGGGACTTGCATATGATCAAGCTCTTTCTCAACTTCAAACTCTTTATCAAGGCTTTTATGCTCTTTTGTTCCTCGTGATTCCACTACCTTATTCCATCTTAGGATGTTAGGATTATGAGTCTCTTCTTTAGGTAGTGATGTAATTTGAGGAGTGGATGAAGTGTTCAATAATCTTGGAATCTCCTTAGGCTTGGATTTTCCAACTTGTCTCCAACTTGGGATTTCATATCTAGAAGTCTCTTCTTGAGATGGGGATGTAATGGGAGAGGGAAATGAGGGCTTAGATTCCAATTCATTTGATAATAATATAAATTGATTTATCTACTTATTCACCAACTCAGTCTTCCTATCAAGGTTTGTTTAAAGAATAAGGCTCATCTTTCCAACTCTCTCTTCCAGTTGATTGGGAAAATGATGACTTTGATAAACTTGATTGGGTTCATGAGTAGGAATCATGTATGACTAGTATAAATATTTGAGAAGTGGATATGAAGGATGATAGGTTTGGTGAAGGTGATTTTCATGAATTCTTAGCCTATCCTTTAAGGATGAAACAAGGCCACTCACATCTAGCATCTCACTTGTGAGCCTTTTCCAATTTACTCTCTCAATGGGTTCCCACTCTCTTTTAACTAGTTATAATGCATCTCTCACCTTATGAATAATATAAATAGGAGCATCATGAACACATATCCTTTGTGTGTCAAGATCCAACATGTACCTCTCATAGCCTAAGAGAGTTTTCTTAAAAGTTAAAATGGTCAGATTTGAGAGGTGACTAGGTTGACTAGGAGGAACAAGATATTAAGAAGGATAGTTATAGGGCTGGTACACTTCATGAAAAGGTTGATAAGGGTCATTTTGGAGTTGATAGGGATCATGAAAAGGCTGGTAAGGATCATACAAAGGTTGATAGGGAATTCCATAAGATTGATAAACCTCACCAACTTGTGTAAAATAATACTCAACACCAAAGTTAGCCATAAAACTTCATTAGAAAGCAAGAACAAAAGAAATGATTATAAATAATATTTATAAGGAGCACCTGGGTTGCTTTACTAAATGATGTAATATTGGACTCACCATTGATGTTTAGATAGATTCCTCCAAAGGCAAATGTGTTGAAAGACAACACCAAAAATATTTCAACTTTTTGGATTAAGAGTCCCATTAGGCATGCCAAAAACTATTGTAACTTCAATTTTCACCCTTTGAAGAGATGTCTCATATCTCCTCATCCAAGTGACACAATTGAATCACTTTTAGGCTATGGGTAACCTAGGAATGAGGTGAATCTCTAGATAGGGATATCTCTCTTAATGTACCACTCTTAGACCACTACTAAACCTATGATTGTAAGGGAAAAGGGAGAAAAAACTAAAAGTAAACTATCCTAAGGGAGGTGATAAACCAAATTAGTTGATTAATACCAACCAATTGCATCCTAAAAATGAGATTAAAGGACTAACTAGACATACACTTTTCTAATTTTAATCTTCTCACATTAGTGTTTCATTATGAGGTTATGGTGAATGATTAGGCTAGGAGGACTAGACAAGAGGTCTAGAATGACACTATTGAATAGGATAACTCAAGCTTGACACTTCCTAGAACACTTCACATGACTTTCAAGAAGAAGCTACAAATAAGTGAGAGAATGAGACAACAATGCTAAGAAAACCATAGTCATCACTAAGCAAGATCCATAATTAAATTAAACACACTATGAATAGTCATATAAGATGTAAAATTTAGTAGTATTTATTGATCTAATGGTATGCAAATAAGCAGGGCTTTGCCATACCTAGGGAGAACATAATTTACAAAAGCCAAAATGGCTAGTTTTTATAGAACTTGAGAGAGAGAGGAGAAGAGATAAGTCCAAAGGTCAAAAGGACACTTGTAAAGCTAAGTAAATGAGTTAAATGTGTATGATAATGGAATGTAAAAATTATCATGCAAATTTAATAATAACAAGTGTTACCCCAAGTCATGAAATTATTAAAATGTGATATAGAAGTTTTCATTCTACACAAAGAAATTGCCTTCATCATTCACTCCTATTTGAACGTCCTAAAAATAACTAGGGATAGATCTAATTATTATAATGAGAGGGAATGGTTTTAGACATGATTCTCCATGCATTGTCTACATTCTTAATCATCTAAAAACTTTTGTAAGTGAGCCATCACTCCTTGTAGTCAAAGAAAACTCCTCTTTTAGACACCTGGTACACTTGGCTTCTAAAATGCTTCAGTTTTCTATGAAAATACATAAAATGGAGTGGATGACACTTTTAAAGACCTTCCATGGCCTTAGATGCATTAGGCACATCTTGAAAAGTATCCCACTTGAAGTTTTCATCATTCTCACCATCTTGTTCACTATGCCAGTTCTAAATGGCTGAGATGAGAACTTTTTTTGGAAAAATTAGGAGTTTTTTCAAGGCATAAAATTTAAATGGGGAGTTATATTAAGTCTCAATATTACTTTCAAAGTTCATTTCATCTCTTGAAACCTCATAGAACCTGCACAATGCACAAAACAATAAAAAAATACCCTATTTTTTATTCCATCCATACAATTTTGTATATTCCAAAAGTATGGAGGGGAGCCTAAGAGATTATTATATAATATTTAGTTAATCTCATGGTCACTCTATCCCATATAGATATCCCTCCAACCTCATCTTCCCAATTGGGTCATTTCTAAGGGTTTGTAAGGGTTTTAGGCTATTTTTCCCTTAAGCTTTGTTCATAAATACCTGACATTAAAACTAAAAAAAATTTAATTATATAAAATATAAATACCATTAATATACTCTATAAACTCCATTTACCTCCATGCACATACTTAGAGAAGATATGAGCATTCAAAACTCGCTTATCGAGCTTGCTTCTCCATTTGCACATGCCTAATGTAGCTCTCAACCAAAGTGGCTTTCCTTGTGGTTTATCACACACTAAAAAATATTTAATACATATATTATGATCCAAAAAACATTCCATATCCCATTTTAATCCACTCTTAAATCTGTAATTGAAGTTTCCCCCCATTTGGATTTTAGGCCTAACCATGCCTAATAGGTCTATTTGTAAATTTGAGGGTCTAGACCTCCAATATGGGATTCCTCCTTATGTGGTATGTTTATCATGATTAAATGGATTTATTTAAACTCCATACACCTATTTTAAATCTATAATCAACTTCTAGTTCATCCTTTTATCCCTAATCCCCAAGATTGTAGGGTTTGCAACCTAGGGAAGTACCCTATATCTGAGACAAAATATAGTGTAATTACCCTATTTAATTAAAAAATATGGATGTTATAAAGTTTTTTATAAGTTAAAATTATGTCCTACACAAAAATTCAGCCCTTTTTCATATTATTAAACCCTCCAAAATCATAAAAAACAAAAAAATAGACTGTTAGGCAAAGACTGGGTGCAGGGTTTATCATGTGCAATGTGTGTTGCACCACAAGATCATTTATATACTTTATTTACATCATGATTATGTCATGAAATTTTTATAATTGTGATGAAGGTTTTCTAACCTTCATTCATCCCTCCAACTTCTCACATATCCCTCATACTCTTTGCCTGGTCGACACTGTATATAACCCTGACTATATTTCTTATTTTAGAGGGTCCCTGTAGGTGTTTTTATGATAAAAAATAAAAATAATAACCTCTACTTTTTTTTAATAATTTTCAAAAAAATTAACATAATTCTCTAGGTTACTATTCTCTAGGTCCACATGAAAGGAACCCTTCTCAAACTTGCACCTTAGGTTGGTTGTGGGTGAGCACTTTCTTGTGAAGGGACACCTATAGGTGGTTTACAAGACTATATACAATATGTCATCCTATTTAGGTGGAATTAAGGTCATGATCACTCCTTTAAACTATTTAAACTATCTTTCATCTACCAAACCTAGTGATTCCATGTTCAAGTTTCCTCTTAGATTGTTTGCTTCTATAGTCAGCTATAGGTGTACATTTTGCATAATGAAATATAAGTAGGTTCATGTTGGATCTTATAAAATCACCAATAAACTCCTATTAATGATATTTTAGATCATAAATTTCAATTTCACCATTTGGAAAACATTCACATATTTTGGCATGGTCTAGTTTTGAAATACTAGGTGAAGAGGACTCTTTTTGGATCACCCCTGTAGATGATCATTGCTTGAGTTTAGTGCATAAATGGGTAACTTTAGGACCTCCAAATTATATCTTCCACTAACTTTAAGCCCTCCATATTTTTCATGGATTCCTTCCTATGTAGAGGCTTCAAGATGAGGCCATATAGATGTACCAAAAGTCTCAACAACCTTGTTATATGACTTCCACAAAACTGCCAGGTGCTCTATTTTTCTACTTTAGGGATAAGGTCCCTAAACTTTACAGTCATTATCTTTGAAAGGTTCTCCATTATTTTAATACTAACCTATAATTTGAAAAAATGTTTGCCATGATATTTTTAATGTACTAAGAACTTAATGAGGATTACACCACTTGTTTCAAATCTTCCATAATAGTATTTTCATGCTTTGCTAAAGCAACCTATAGGTGGATGTTTTCATGTACATGAAGTAATATATAATTGAGTAGTGAACATGAGATATAGTCCTTCAATGAGTTTTAAAACTATATCAATACCTCCAAATGTAATATTCACACATCAAAGAGTTTGAAAACACCACTAAGGCTTTCATTTTAGCATGACATCATCATGAGATCCCTGTGTGTACACCTTGAATGGAATGTAGACAGTATTGTGAAATGGTCCATGTGTTTAAGGTATTTGATTTCATATTCACTTGATCTCTTTATCATGATGTTGGAATGAAAAATTAGGATGTTTCAAATCTTTAGTCAAGCTTCAAACCCCATTTTCAGTGTGATATCCTTCTATAAAGATGCTTATAAATGTACTTTCATGGTTGCCTAATTGTGTTTCTTGCATATGATTGCAAATGCATAGAATGTTTCTCTAGAGGTGAGATTGAAGGAGAAAGGAATAAATAGAAGATTGATAAAATTGAAATGAATTTTTCACAATCCTATGGAACCATGATCAAAGCATGAAGAGCCTAAAAATGGTGAAAAACTATCTATAACATATAATGGTGCATTCACTTACAACTTGAGATAATTTTCCCATAAAAACATAATGAAATATGAAACCAAGAATTAAGGGCATCTAATAATATATGAAACATCATCTGGAGTTAACATCACCAACTAGATGGTACAAACTTGTCCAAAATAAAGAAAAACATATAAGGTGCAGGAAATAGTGAGCAAAAAACACAGTCAACTTGTTAGTATGGTTCATAAAGCATGGTTGACCAATATTAAAAATATTGTTATGAAAATGGATCTCTCTAAGTGTAATTTTACTTCAAAGATGATTTTGACCTTAAACTTCTTCAACTATCCGTACCAAGCATAAACTTGTTGACCACTTTTGTGTGTCTAAAAGGTTGAAGAAGAAGTAGAATGATTTTATCTCAAATTTGGCACTTAAAAAGCATTTCAAGAATGGAAATGAGTTTTAAGAAGATGAAGATTCATTCCATGACCTTCTACCACATGTCACCTTCCCTCATGGGTCGTACAAGTGCCAAACTCTCCCTTTTTTAGTTTATTTCTTAGTTTTCAGTTAGATAACCTACAAGTTTCAGATGAATTGGAATTTATTATAGGGAATATGACTTCTTAGATGTTTGAAAATAAACTAAGACACTTGGACACTTTCAAAACTATGTCATTTGAATTTATGACCCCTAAAATCCTTCTAAATGACTCAAAGTGACATATAAATTAAAATGACTAAGACAAAGGCCAATATAACATTAAATAACATCAAAAGACTTATAATATGTCCTATGACATAATAATAGACCCATAAAACACCTAAAAACAATTTTTTACCTATAGGGGTTCTAATTTGACCTATGAGGTCAAATTTTGTCAACAGGTACCACTATGGTGTTAGTAGTAGCTTGAGAAGAATTGTTGGTAAGTGAGGTACTAGTGGCATAATTTTATTGTGGTAAAAGATGTACTAGTAGAGGGATGAAAATAAGCATCACTAGAGGCATGATTACCATGGGTATCAAATGATGCACTATTAGAATAATTGAAAAGAGAAGGTCCTTTAAGAGGCCCAATAGATGTAGAACCTGCCATGTTAGTAGAGATACTAGTCATGGAGGTGGAAGAAATCAAAGAGGAAGATGTCATGCCAGTCATGGTATGAGAAGGGGTAAAAATAGAGGGAAGACATTGAAAAGAAAAGAATTCATTATCTCCAAATCCATGTGAGAATGTGAGAGAAGGTGAATGGGCTCCTCGACTTGACCACTTTTTATGAGATGGTAAATAGTAAAAGGACCATTTCCTTGAAGTTGAGGAAATTCATTGATGAAGATGAGAATTTTTGGGGTACACTCCAATTCAATTTGATCTTTAAATGAGAAGAGAGGATTATAAAGTGAAGAGGAATGAGGAGGGGTCCCATAGTTTTTAGTGTGAGTGTCTACATGCACATTACTTGCATCTAAGGTAGGAGCCATAAACTGCTTATGGGAGAATTTATTAGGGTTGGTAAGACTCTTCATATCTATTGAATTAAAATTAGTGTTGTATTCAAATAGGAAGTTCATGATTAAGGAGAGAGATTAAGTAAGGCAAAGATGATGTAAATCAAAAATATAAGAAAGCTATAGATAAGAGTATAGAGTCGACTAAGTCGACTGAGTATTATAGACAGGAAAATATATAGTCTAATAAGGATACAAAGTTGACTAGGTTGACTTAGTATTATAACCTGATAGGTATAAAGGAGTACTGAGTCGACCAAGTTGACCTAGTACTGTAGTTAGAGAAAAATATAGTCTATAAGAGATTGTGTTGAACTAAATGACAATGTATTGAAAATAAGGAAAAAAATATAATGTAATTAAAGTAAGAAGTGAAAGTAATCACACAAATAATTAGATCAATGAGAGCGGTCCAATTGGTACACAACATAAAACCTTACACCAACACTAGCCAATGCAAGTTTTTATAATACACCACATAATGAGTAAAGAACAAGCAGTCAATAGAAAATTAAATACTAAGAGGTCATCTTAAGTGTTGTTAGATTATTATAAAGTATTATTTTAAGTGTGATAGGGATGTAGTCTAAAAATAGGGAACTAAAAAGCAATCTATAGATGGTTTTAGGTCATTTAGGCTGAAAGGGATATGTATTGGCAATGATACTAGCTTGTTATTGGGGCCAACCCCCTCACTTCACAATCCCATAGTGATAAGAGTGTTGGGTAATTAATCAATATATACTATTAACTAAGTGTTTATACTTGGCAATAAAACCAATTTGGCTCCCTTTTTGGTGATGAAATCTAAGTAAATAGACCTTGGATAGATGAATGTTAAATGTGTTCTGAAATTATGTGATTTGGTAATGTGTGATAAAAGAGAAAAATAGTGTAACTAAATTGTATTTTGAAAAATCACCTAATTATAATATGTGAGCTATTTTAAGCATGTATATAACTAAAAATGAAAGTGTGAATTAATTACTAGCATATATTTGTTAATTCCCAATTAATAATGGTATAGAGTCGATTCAAATGACACTGTATGCAAATATTAAAGAATAGAGTTGACAGGGTAACTACTATACTATATAAACAATATTTCTTAAGAACTATATTGACTAGATTTACTTAGTTTTTTAGATACAAGATAAACTACATAACTAAGTCGACTAGGTTGACTTAGTTTGTTTTAGTATTGTAGTTTTAAAGACTACAAAATTGCATAAAATAGAATTATAATGAAGTACTGAATTGAAAGAGAGATAAAGAGGAACTTTGGTGGGTTATAAGATTCTAAAGATTCTAAATTTTATATTAAAGTTCCTTGAATGTTGCTTACAAGTTCTACCAACTGAGTCGACTAGGTCGACCTAGTTCTATGAAATCATATTTGTTGAAGCTTGTTAAGATGACTAAATTGACCTGGTTGACTTAATTTGTTATTTGGATGTTGAATATAAGACTAAGTTGACCTGTTTGACATAGTTTTTTATTTTGGTATTGAATAAGAGAACTGTGTTGACTTGTTTGATTCATTAACTTGTATTTGATGATGACATACATAAAAAGAATAGAGTCATTTTAATGCAACTATGTGTTAAATCTATGCACAAAATTTATAACTATACTAGCCTATTTGATCTAGTATCACAAATATAGAAAAATAATAAAATGATAACAATCAAAGGCATGAAAGAAAACTTGCAAGGGTTAGATTCATGTCAGGTTCACTAGAATGTATGCAATGGGAAATACATTAGATCTACAAATCAATCCTAGCTCGAAGAAGATAGATCTTACTTACACTTCTGATTGGGGATACATTAGATAATAGGGGTCATGATCAATATGGATTTGTTAGACCTTATCGAAGGTTTTCTTACTATAATAATATTACTAGGGATGGTTCCAAAGTCTCTAGTCAAGCAAAACTATGCAATAACCCTAACTAGGTCCTATGTTCTTATATTCACTAAACTAATAACAAGTAAATTAAAATCTAATATAGTGCTCAAAAAATCTTGTGGCACAAAGTGGGGGTAATAAACACTAAAATTAAACATGCATAGAAAACATATACTCATATAAATGTATATGGAATCCTAATGTATGGAAGAGAAATATAAATGCATATCTATATACTCTTATAAAGGAAGAACAAAGTTAGGAATATTTACCTTTGAAGATGAACCCATTGAGCCTAAATCTCTCCCTTAGACAAGGTGATTCATAAGAGGTTGTTGTGGTATGTAAGGATGACAAGGATAAATCAGTTCTAGGCTACACAACCTATCAATGCATCCAAAATACTTCTTCATAAAATAAGATCTGTATCTCCAAAGAAAGCATGAAACCCTAAACTTGATCTTCAATTAGAATGGTGGATAAGTAAATGAATAATATATCTTAATTCTTATCTTCTCTTAAAAATGATGAAACGATTATGTTTATATAGGCAGATCTAACTCTAAACCCTTCTAAATTTTTTGGCCGATAAGGTCGACTCGATCGACCTAGTATCATAATTGAAAAAAAATCATTAGGTCATGAACTAGGTCAGCTAGGGGCTGACCTAGACCATTAATAAATTTTTTCAATAAGAATACAAGGTTGACATAGTTGAAATAGTCATTTAAACTATCAAAAAGGGGTTTAGGTTAGGGAAAGAACTAATGAAGGTGGAAAATGACTATAGGAGTGTGAAAAATAGGAGGCCAAGCTTAGGGGAATGGTTTTTAGGAGAAAAGTTTGTAGATAGAAAGTGAAAAAATGAAAAACAATATTATTAATAACCAATGGTATTATCACCCCTTTCTTAGTATACCCCTTAAGGTGTGCACTCAGAGATATTGAGACTTGATTGGTTCCTGTAAGATAAAGAGTATCAATATTTGATACAAGTTTGAAAATATTATGTATATACAATTTTTTAGGCTCTTCCTCCCCCACATGTTTAAATGAGTCCTTATCCTTTTTACTATTAGACCCATCTTCACCCTCTTCCTATATCTCTTCCTCATCACTTTACACATTGATGTATTTTATTACATCTTTACCCCATAAGGGCTCCCCTCTCTTCATGATCAACAAAATGAGGCTTTGGTGTATGAGGTCCGAAGAAAGGTTTTTCATATAAAACTAATTATATTCCCCTTTAAGTGGTTCATAAACATAAAATGATATGAAAATATCATAATGTGCTTATCTTCTGACGTAGAGGAAGCCATACACTTGAAAAATTTAAAAACATGCACTAATTTCATGCCATTCCCTAGTTATAATTATCTAGATTTAATCTCTTTATTTGATCTTTGATAGCCTTATTAAAATATATCCTCTTCCCCTTCTTGACACCTTTGATTACTTTTGCCTTCAATATTATTTAAGTCTTCTTGCTTTCATCTCAGGGTGATATATCTCATGATTTGAAGACATATCTTAGGCCACTTCCTTGGTAAACATGATCTAGGAAACCTTTTTTGTTTTGAGATAATTAGTTTGTTTATTTTGGAAAAGATTTTCATCAACTCATCTTTAATTTTAATATATTTAAACACTTTCATTCCTTTTTAGCCCATGCTAGTGATTTCTCCAATTATCTCTTCGGTAATAGTGAATCTTAGACGTCTAATCTTAAATGTTTTATCTTGCATTTATGAATATAATGAATAATGTATCCAAAGAATATTTGGATAAATTAGTTCTTATTTTCCTTGATGACATATTAATTTACTCTAAGAATGTAATTGATAATGACTGCATTTAGTTTTACAAAGGCTAAGGCAACACAAACTTTATTGTAAGATTTATAAATATGATTTTTTCTAGTTTGAAGTCTATTATTTGGGCCACATCATCTCTAAAGATGGTATTGTTGTGGACCCATATAAGTTAAAAGTTATCCAAAAATGACCTACCCCTAACAATGTACGTGAAGTACATATATTTTTGGGCTTACAAAAGATTTGTGAAAAACGTTTTCATCTTGGCCAATCTAATAACTTCCTTGTAGTGTAAGGGTAAGAAGTTTGTTTTAAATTTACAATGTGAATAATATTTCAATAAGTTCATAGAGTTATGAATGACACATGTACTTATTATTCCAAATCATAACATTAATTTTAATATTTGAGTTGATGCTTTTGAAGAAATTTTTGGTGGCATTCTTATGCATGACGGTAAGGTTGTGGCTTATGACTCATGTAAGCTCAAAGACCATGAAAATTATTATCTTAATCATGATAAAGAACTTATTACTATTATGCATGCTCTTAAATAATAGAAATATTTTTTATTAGGTAATAATTTTAAAATTAAATTTGATCATCATAGTTTGAAATACTTGTTTTCCTAGGATGATCTCAATTGATACCCACCAACATAGGTGGCTAGTAATTTGTAAGCAATTTTGATATGGACATTGATTATGTGAAAGGTAAGGAGAATCATGTTATTGATGCTCTCAAATGATACATGTATCTCTCTACCTTATCTATCTTATAATAAAATTTTAGTATTGTTATTTTAAAATAACAAATTGATGATGAATTCTACCAAGAAGTAAGAGTATGTTTGGCTGACAAGCCTTTAAAAAAGAAGTTTACTGACTTTTATATTGAAAATGATGGCCTAGTAAAACATATAATTATAATTTATGTACCTATGTTTGGATACTTATATAGTTTATTCTTAAAATAAGTGTATACAATATTTTATTTTTCTCATCTAGGTGTCACAAAAATGACACATGAACTAAAAATGTATTATTTTTGGCTTGGTTTAAAGCATAATGTTGCCAATTTTGTGACTAAATGTCTAGAAAGTTAACAAGTGAAAGTTGAACATTATCATCTAGGAAGTTTGTTATATCCTCATGAAATTCTATAAGGTAAGTGGGCTCTTGTTTCATTTGTTTTTTTTGGTTTGACAAAGTCATGCAATAAACATGACACTATTTTGGTAATTATTGATAAATTCACCAAAGCTGGCCACTTCATTATTGGAAACTTAATTAATGACACTTCCATGTTTATAAAACATTTTGTAAAATAAGTTTGACTACATGGCATATCATAAGTAATCATCTTTGATAGAGATAAGTTGTTTACTTCTAGATTATAACACACTTTAACTATAACTTTTAGAACCCAGTGGAATTTTAGCTCCTCGTACTACTAAAAAATGGATGGTCAAATAGAGAGACTTAACTAGGTTGTTGAAGAAATGTTAAAAATATACGTTATGGAACAAAAAACTAAGGGGAAAGATTTATTACATTTAGTTGAATTTACTTATAATAATTCATATCAATTTGTAATTAAAATGACTCCATTTGAGGCTCTATATGGGCATAAATATAGAACCCCACTTGGATGAGATAGTTTAAAAAATAGAGCTATTGCTGGCCCAAATTTTTTATAGGAATAAAATGAACAAATGGATATGATATGCTAAAATCTAAAGGTTTTTTTTAGATAGGCAAATGAGTTATGTTGATTTAAAGAGAACACCTCAAGATTTTAATATTGGTGATTTTTTTTCTATATGTTAGTTGCAAAAAAGTTTAATTAATTTTGGGAAGACTTATAAGTTAGCCCCATATTTTGATGTATCCTTTGACATTTGGAAAATTATTAGCCATGCTTTCTATTGGATATCCCTTCCTCATTCTTTGTTTAGGATTCATGACATTTTTCATTTTATTTTACTAAGAAAATATGTACCCGATCCTTCACATGTCTTGGATTAGAAAAATATTTAGGTTTTGAAAAAGGAAAAGATGTAGTTAGAACCAATGATAATCTTGAACCATCATAGCATTAAGCTAAGAAATAGAGATATTTTGTAAATTCTAGTCTAATTGAATTGGTTGAGTGAAAGAAGTGCTTATTGGGAAGATGAATATATTTTTAGGTAGCATTATCTTTGGATATTTTAGTCACTAGGATGACTCCTTTTTAAGAGGGGAAGGATTTCATGAGCCCAAGTTTTTGATGCTTTGTTTATTTATATGACACTATTTGATTTATCAATTGGATGTTGTTAGCATGGTTAATAGTTTATTATTATTGTTATTTGGATTCAATAATCTATGTATTGATATCATAGATATTGTTTAGAATTTGTATTGAGATGTTGTGATGTTTATTATGATGTGTCCTAAATATTTATATTGTTTTATTAGTACTTAAATTTATTTTATTACATAATTTATTAGATTTGATAAATTCATTTTAAAATTCCTTTATTATATTTGATATTGATACCCCATTTAGATATTATTGATGTAATTTTGGTGATTACATGAATATGAAAAAATGAGCCAAGTTGGTTATGGACTTCAACAAAAGTGGATATGAGGGTAAAAATTAGATTATGTGATGATTTAATGAGCTTAGTTTATTTTGAGCTTACTATTTTAAAGTTGAGTTGACTTTTTACTTCTTATTTATTTTCATGAATAAGTCATTTTATGTCAAGTCTGTGACTATTTAATTGTGATGTGTTGGTAATGTTTACCTCATTTATCTTATATAAACTTCATTCTTAGTTGATCAAATTATTATTTTATTTCCTCATGTTTGATGTCTTCTCCATTGGCATAGAGTTATGTTTCTTGATTAGAGGGTTCTTTGTTTGTTGATGATTTTTGGTTGGTTTGCTTTTTGTTCATGTTGTTTTCTTTGAATAAGGGTCTTAGCCATGTAAAAATACCTTGATTAGGCCTTGGAATGTTAATTAGTTATGATTAATGTTTGTTAATCAATGGATTTTGACCCCATTAAATATTAGGTTAACATGATCCAATTTTTGACTTTATTCCATTGAGTAACTTTATGGACTTACTATGGACCTTTTGGTATTGATTGTGCTCATTTTTGCTCAAACATCAACCCATAATGTTCTCATAATTTTTTGTGGAAGCAATGAAGTTAGGGTTGAATTGGACTGAGAATTATTGGCCATTTCTATATTTACATCTTCGAATACTTGTAAGAGTTGTAGGGAAATATGGAAATTGTTTTGGTGGATCACATTCTCAGTCAATCATGATGAAAACATATAAGTTGAATTTTCGTTTATGGAAACTAGTAGAGTTCAAACAGGCTTGAAGTGGGTGTAAGAGAAAATGAGTGAAAATGAGTTTTTTTTTTTTTTTTTAAATAAAAGACCACCATTGTCTCATTCATTTGTTGTTGTTTTCCTTTGAGATGGGTATGCCATGAGTTACATTTTATTTTGTATGAATATCTCTGTCTATGATAATCAATCCATTGGTTTTTGTTATGGTTAATGTGAAACTTAAAATCTTTATGATTTTTGTTTACAATTTAGTTCACTATTTTGGAAGGTTGTAGGTGTTGGGTTTTTTAATTATTTTTTGAGTTTCTTCCCATTTTTAAAGAAACCATGTTTTGGAAGTTTTTAATAATAAGTTGGTTATATATTTTTCTTGATGAATCAAAATTCTTGATTAGACTACGTAGTTTTTTGATTTAGCTTACAATGGTATTCTTTGAGGTGAATGCATGTGTCTGGGGTGAATGGTGGTTTTGGTTTAAAACTTTATTGGGTATTTAGTTAGAATTTAAAATAGATCTATGTTTTTGTTTTATTGATCATGGTCTTTGATTCAATTAGGTTAATTGAAGACTTATAGTGGTGTATATAAAATATGAGTTTTATTACATGTTATAAATTATATTCTTATTTTGGTAACGTATCCATTTCCATCGAGATGATAACTGTTATGAAATTTTATTTGGCTTCCTTTCCAACTTCAAAGTTAAATAAAGTATCATTGAACGAACCTTTTTAAATGTCATATATTTTATTTTATAGTCAATGAGGATGAAGGTAAACTTGATTTGCTTATAATGCCATAAACTAAGGTACTTATATAGTAGTATCATGATTGATGTTGATGAAGTTGACTAGTAGTTGTTACTTCATGGAGGTCAATCAAATTTAGTTTATGGGATGAACAATGTCATTAAAGTCAATAATTCGATACATTCTCTTTGATAAAGTACATATTTTAATTCTTATTCTTACCTTCTAAATTTTTGAACTCCTTAGAGTCTCTTGTGATTTTTTAATTATTTAGTTGACTAAAATCTACTTGGTCACTAAATTACCCTTCTATTTATCCCTAATGCTAAAATTCACATCCAAATAATGGATGGGGTGGTCTAGGGCCACCAATGGAGGGTTCATTAGGATGGAAAGGGTGGGTTTGTCACTTTATACCGAGATGTGATGGAAATGCTTGGATTTTTTTACACGGTTTTCAATTGATGTTATTTTGTAACTTATTACCAAATAAAATGATACTATTGCACTGTTTGTTTGATATAAAAGTAAATAATTTTCTTATTTCATTCCATGATTTATCATAGAGGAATTTTGAATATTTATCTGATTGGTTGCTTTAGTTATTAGTAATCTTATGAGTTCACAGTGTTTTGTGATTACTCATAAACATATTCTATAGGATTTATTTCAATATGAGTAACTAATATTGTAATCATTTTATTAAATGAAGTATAACATAAAAGGAAAGGATTCCATTGGTTCATATCAATGAAGGCTTGTTGACTCAATCTTTAGCATTAATACTAATGTTAAGGACAAATCTGAGTTTTGGTATTAAATCCTTTGTTGATAAAAAATTGTATTTTAGTTATATTATTGTGAATGTGTATTGATGTTATCGCAAGTAATAGATAACTATAGATGAATCTTATTGGTGAAAATTTTATTGTAACTAAGGATTATATTCATTTGTCTTTTATTATCTTATTTGGAATGAATTGGTTTTCCATTAGATAAAATTACAGAGGACATTTATGAATAAGTTATGTGTTGGAAATTGTAAAGAGTTTTAAATTGAAATTTATACAATGATGGAGTGCAAGTTAGTTTTGACATTAAATTTATTTGTTGAAGTTGGTTTAATGATTATGAAGAGAATGGTGAACATTATTATTCTGAATTATTTTGAATGGTAGTTTTACAATGACTACTCTATGGAAAGTATACTAAATGGTTGTGGAAGGTTAATGAATCTTTTAAGTTTTGGAATGAATTTCATTCTTCTAAAAAGTGAAGTTTTTATAATGCATGTTTTATGGCCAAGTAAAGATAATTTTTCCACATTAATTAAAAGACGATAGAATATTTTAAATTTTATTCTTTTACAAACCATTACAAGTATATTCTTGTTTGAAATAGATTAAGTTTTTAGATAAAGGAAATGATAAATTTGAGGAATAATATTGAAGATTTCTATCTTTTATTAACACTTTAGGAATGAAGATGTATTAGCTTTCTAAATATTGGTCTAACTTTTGATATGAAAACACATTAGAAAATATATGATAAATGGGTGTTTTATTTGACAAGGTAAACCTGAAGCAATATGAATATTCTTGAGAATTTTATAATTGATCTTATGAAAATGTTTAATAATCATGGTTATTGAAACATCCATTTCTCGATTATGTCTTTCTTTGATTTTTGTCAATTTTTTTTTTGTCTATCTTGATAAATGAGCATGTGAATTGAGACTATATGATAGGAGGTAATATATAGTAATTACATACTATGTTGTACATGTGTAATGGTCAAGCTTTATTTTAATTGTGATCTCTATTTGGATCTAATTAGTTGGTTGAGAACAATGAGCTATGATTTATTTTGATGAGATAACCACTTATGTGGTAATGTTCATCACCAAAAAGAATCATTAACTATTTATTGTCTCTTGATTGATTATATGATATTGAGCGATAACATTTATATATTTTTGAACATGAAATTAATACTTTTGGTATGTGTAGTAAAGTTATTGTGCAGTGACCCTAGATATATATATCATTATTAAATGACATAAATGGATAGCACTAGTTAGAAGTAATAGTCTACTTGCAGTCAATAAGATGAAGATTCATCAAATTATTTATATTATATTGATTTTAGAAATATTGAATGAAGTAATCTTATGAATGTAATCATTTAATGAATTAATTACTTTAGAGAATTTAGTATGATGATTCTTCTATTAATTATTTTCAAAATAATTTTGAATCAAATATGAGCTTGTAACCTTAGCTACTTGTTTAGCAGTTCTATTTTGTCTAGCAAGTTATGATTGTTGGATCTAGACATAGAATGTTTTATGATTGGTCTTAGGCACTTGCATAAGGTTAAGGGTTTTTTAATTGTCTTATTAAGAATAACCACAAAGGAGTGCATTCAGATTGGAGTTTATGAGTGCATGTTAAACACACTGATAAACCCCAATCTACATATCAAATCTATAAAATATTTTCCTAATAGAATCTCTTAAGAGTTTTTGACCTTGTTCAAGTACCTATGTTCAATGTAACACATTTATGTTTCTGATCATACTTTTAATTATTTTTTTTTCTCTTATATATTTTTAAAAATTACTTTAGGATTAAGTAATCCTCAGTATGTTTTAAAAAAATCAAGTTGTAACATTGATTTTATTGTTATAGCTACAATGGAGACAATTTTGATAGACTTGTAAATAGTTAAGGACATTAAGACATTTCTCATCTAAGAGATTGATATCATGTAGCCTTGAGATTTGATAGGTTTCTTCAAAAAAAAAAAAGATTTTATAGAGATATTCATAATGATATAAGCTTGATTTCAATATGTAAAATGGATTCATTGTCATGAACAAGGGAATACAAGGTTACCCCTGTGGGTGTGTGAATGCTAGTATGGTAACCCCAAAAAGTAGGGTAAAGATGTAAATTCCAATCATGACTAATATCATTGACAACACACTATAGGAATTTGAGGATGTTTGTATTTGATGCCTCTACTTGACCATTTCCTTGGGGATAGTATGGTGTGGACCATTTATACTTGATATGTTATGATTGTCAAAGGCTCTTGACATATTTATTTTTGAAGGAATTACCATTATTTTATATAATGGCAGAAGGAATACAATAATGACAAATTATGGTTTAATATAAAATTAGAAATCTATTTTCCAGTTACGTAGGTTAAAAAAATGCATTTGACTCACTTAGTAAAGTATTTAATGGTAGTGATTATATGATTATGACCATCATAAGAATTGGGATTGTTTTTTCCAATGAAATCTAACCCCCATGTGGAGAAGGGCCATAGAGTGGTGATGAGTTTTAAAGATTATGATGAACTGTGGATTTATTCACCATGTTTTTGGCATGTGATACATTTATTGACATATTGGCATGAATTATTTTCCATTGTTGGCTAGTAATATATGGCATGTATAAGTTTATTTTCAAGGACCATACCACTATTATGAGCACCAAAAGTATTGTTGTGAACTTACTTAATGACTAAGTCCAACTCTTTAGATTTTAAAGACCATAATAAAGTTCCATCATAACCCTTAATGTATATTGTATTTCCAAATATGGCAAATCAAAAAGCATGTTGGATGATGGATTTATTGTGATTATAGGATAATTTGGGAGGGATCACATTATCATGGAGGTATGTGTATATATCCTAGTACAAAGGGTAAATAGGATCAATAATGTCAGATACCATTTTAGATTCAAGTGTGTCATATGTAGGAAACATCAAGTGCTCCACAAAGAACTGACTATGACTATCACCTGGATGCATGTCAAAGAGTGAACCAATCTTGAACATAGCATCATATACCCTATTATTGACACAAGGAAATTGCTAAAATATTACAGACCAAAAAATTGTTTAAGACTATACATCATCCTTTTATAAGGAATTAGCTTATCATATTTAGCTTAGTATTAATTAGTTACTTATTTGATGATTATCCATGAATCCCTAAAAACTAGGAGATGTTGGATGTTCCATTGAATTACAAGCTTGAGACCAGAAATAAGAGCTTCATATTCTACTATATTATTATTACAAGGGAATCCTATCCAAAATTATTTTGGAATAATATCACCTTATGGATTAATGAGAAAAATACCTACTCCTAAGCCATGAATTTTAAAAGACCTATCAAAGTATAATTTCCACTCTAATGATTCATCCAAGGACATGATACTTTCATTTGGAGAATCCATGATGAGAGGTTTGATATCTGTTAATGGTGATTTTGCCAATGTATCTATAAGTAATTATCCTTTGATAGCTTTTTGGTTGATATAATCTATATCAAACTCACTTAGGGGCATGACCCACTTAGCAATTATCATGTTAAAGTTAATTTGGAAAGAAGATACTTAAGTGGATATACTTTTTTAATGATTTTGGTTTAATTATTGAGCATGTAATGGTGAAGTTTTTGGGAAGCAAAAAAAACTGCTAGACATAATTTATTGATGACATAATACTTTATTTCATAGGATACATAGGTTATACTTAGATAATACACTTCTCTTTCTATCCCCATGATGTGATAATAATGCCCCCAATGCATATTGTGTTGATGAAATATATAATAATAGATGTTTACCCAAAGTTAATGGCATTAGGACCAGTGGATTTTCTAGACAATGTTTAAGATTTGGAAACACTTGTTTGTATTCCTCATTCCAATGAAAAGCAATGTTAATTTCAAGAATAAATATGAAAGGATGAAATATGTTTGCAATATATGATATGAATATAAGGATGGATTGAATATTACCTTGATAATTATGAACCTAATTGAATTTTTTTTTGTGGAGGCATTTATGTGATAGCTATGACCTTTGCAGGATCCATTTCTATACCCTATTATGATACAATGAATCCCAAAAGCTTACCTGAAGTAACCTTAAACACACCTTTATTTGGATTGAGATGAACCTTGTATTAATTCAAATATTCTAAAACTTTAAAAAGTACCATAAGATGTTATTCTCTATTTCTTGATTTTGCCAAAATATCATCTACATAGTCTTCAATGATATCATGAAGCATATCATGAAAGATAACTATCATCACATATTGATAAGTGGATATGGTGTTCTTTAGGCCACATGATATTACTTTATAATAAAATGTACCCCAAGGTGTGATAAATGATGTTTTATGTTGGTCTTTATGAGCTATTTTTATTTGATTATATCTCAAAATATCATCCATTAAGGATAACATCTCATGACCTGACATCACAAAATGGAGAAGTTGTGATATGATCCATGAGTATTGTTGATGTTTTGAACCACCTCTTAAGCTCATCATTAGGACAAGTATGATGCCAAGAATATTCTCCCAACTTGAAATGTATAAATACTTGGGGTGGTATAGAAACAAGCATGTCTAGTTGACATAATGTGCTAATAATTTTTTATTAAAGGAAACCAATAACAACTAAGTAATAATTAAACATCATGATTTAGGTAGTTTTTTAACAATTTTAATAGCCACACTCATTCTTCTCTTGGACTAATTATAATTTTTTACCAAAGTTTTTGAGTCCATGAAGTTAATGGTATATTTAGTAACTTGATAATGCTTTACTAATCCTAACTTGTGTAATGACGAATGTCTATGAAATGTTATTTAATCCTTGTACCAATTATCCTTCTAGTTTCATCGATGTATGATTTTCCACAAGCACATGAAATTTGATAAGAATCCTTATGTGAATTAGGGTTAATGGGATATTTTACCTAATTAAGGATTTTTTAAATGTTATTGGATGATGAGAAGATAATGCAAATATTATTATTCTTTAAAATTATTGTAATTTTATCTATAATGCATTGAATGAAAGGAAGGAACATCTTTTTATATTCTATGTTTCTAGCATTGGTATACCTTTGAGTTATCCTTTGTTGTTACTTTGATATTGTGAAAGATTTATTAATTTTTAAGGTGGAGTATCCATTGTTCCTAAAAACTTGCCAAAAGTGCTATTTTAATTGTTTAATGTGATTTTAATCTAAAATCCTAATGGATCTAGTTAAAAGGGTGTATAGGAACCCCATTTTATGTCTTGGATGGTGGTGAGAATTTTCATGAATGTCTTGGTTGGTATGTGTTTCTTCCTATAGAATTTATGAGTTAAGAGACCATCTTGAATTTTGATCACCATAATGTATAAAAATAGTAGGGATTCATTTTATTCAACCTCCATAGTAAATTTAATGTAATCAGATTGGATATTAAGATGTTAAACAAACTTATCAATTTCTTCTTTTCCATGGGCCCAAATTACAAAGGTGTCATCAAAGAATCTCATCTAAAAACAAATTGACTACTATTTGTGAGAGAGGGGATCCCATAGCTACACCAAAATTTTGATAAAAAAACTCTCCTTGGAAACTAAAAATGGTTGACCTAAGGCACAATCCTACCAACTTCATATTTCAAGATATGTTAGGTATTCAATAACCTTGATGGCCTCATTAATGGAATTCATTTAAAAAGGGAAACAAAATCAAGACTCAACAATATGTATAGTTAATTTATATATAGATCTTTGGTTTTATCTATAAAAAAGGTCGAGTCCTTAATGTATGAATCTGTCTTTACAACAAATTTTTTTTATTTTTTGTTATAAAATTATCTAGTTTGTAGGTAGATGCACACATAGTATCAATAATAGGTCTAAGGGGTTGCTTGGTTTGTGGATTTTTGGAAGGCCATAGATTATTGGAGTGATTTGGTCTAAATAAATAAATATCTTTTTAACCTCTTCATCTAAAGAGGATTGCTTAATGGCCAATTGGAATCCTTCATAATGTAGTTTAAAAGATTATTTTGAATTTTCTATAGCATCCACTATTATTAAGGTGATCAAACATCTTCTAAATGTAGTATGATTTATTTAAAACTCTCATTGCTTTGCCTGTTGTTTCTTGCAAAACATACCACATTTTCAATATGAAAATGGGGACCCTCTTTTGCTTTGGAGTCTGATCTTATATTTCAAGGAATCCATTGTGGTTTCTTATCTAATTCATATCTTGGGTTGTTTTAATTTAAATATCTAAATTTTCATAATTTTATTAAGTCTTAGTCTATTTGTTTATTTTTATTTCAAAATATATTTTATAGATTCCTTTTAGTCTATTTTACTTTAGTTTTATGCAAACTATCTAAATATTTTAGAGTTTTATGGCTTCATTTACTGAGTAATTTTGTCCATTTTACTTCTTTTTGAATTAAAATGGATAAATGTTTATAAGGTTTCATCCTTTAACTTAATCACTTTTCATTAAAATAGATGAAATTAACTTTTGGATTGAGAAAAATGGCTTAGTTTGTGCATAGTTTTCATTCTATACTTTGTCCTTTTCTGGATTTTGCCTTAAGCCATTTTATTTCAAATCTCTTAGTCATTTACTTTTAAATTAAATACTACTGACTTGGATATTTTAATCTTTGATCACAGGTACCTAAAATTTTTATTATTCCATGTGATGACATTTTGTGGCTCCTGGTAGCTCCAACCCATTTGAAAAAGTATTTTGACACTTAGTGAATTTTGCACTTTTACCCAGGGCCACATGTCACTCTTCTGCTTAGCAAGACTTGGAAAAAATCATAAAGTTTGCCAGGCATCACATATTAATATCCTAATAGTCCTAAGCTCATTTAAAAACATTTAAAATACTTTATAAGCTTATCCAATTTCATAAAAGTGGCTCGTAGCCATGTGGCACATTTATGCTTCTTCAAAATATTTAGTCATTTCTCTTCAAATCTTTCCCAATGCCATGTGTTGATATCTTGATGGTCTTAAGCCTATTTAAAATTAATTTAAGACTTAATTGATTTTATTTATGAATTCTCAATGTGGCAATGATATCAACAACATTCTAGGCTAATAGGCGAGATGATGCCACATGGCATAATCTCACTGCTCTACTATCCCAAAGATGTATATACTAGTGTAATACCTCCAAACTAGTAGGTCAATGAGATGATGCCATGTGGCATTATTACACTATTTTTCTATCCTAGTTATGTTCATATAGAACATAGATCCTTCATTCTAGTGGGTGAGTAGGATGACACCACATCATAAAATATTTCTACTCTATTATCTTGGGGTGGTTCGTGTAGGCCTAGTGATGATGTTAGAGCCCCAAATAAGTGGGTGAACAAGATAACACTGTATGATGAAATATAACTATACTCTAGACATTGAGTGGTCTATGTAGACCTTTCAATTTGTTAGAACTTGGGTAATTTATATTTTGATGTGTGGTAAAATCTCACCTCATAATGGAAAGAGCCATTAGCATGTGCATCAAGCTTCAACTGAATAATGGTTGAGTGAGGAGAAGCCACATTATAGGGACCCTATCATAACTAAGGACATGTTGGATATATAAACAAAAAATCATAAGCCTAAAATTTTTGGCCATCTACTCGTCAAAACTATCAAAATGCCTAAGAGAGAAAGAAAGGCCACATGACCACATAAATGATGAAAACAAATGGCAGAGCTAAAGCCTATGGGCACTGATAAGCTACCAAGTGTCAAAATGGGATCTATAGAGGTAGATCCAACCATGCAATGAGGGAAATTCATAGGTAAAGTAAGGAAAAACCATGTTTCAATGTCCTTTCAAAGCAAAATACATGCTATCTACATAACCAACAAAGCACTAGCTTGAATTAGATGGCCTATCTGGTTGTCAAAACCATCAAAGGCTGAGAATGGATTGCACATCCAGTTTAATTTGTAGAATCAAAATGTATTCTAAATGAATCATGAGTAATGTGGGAATAATTATCATGACATGTGCAATGAGATCCCATGAATAACATAAAATAGAAACTTAGCCTTAAAAGGGCATGATAATTGATTACGTAAATACGTGGGCAACTAGTAGTCAAGATGTTGTCCCAACTATCTTTGACTACAAAAATTCAATTGAGGCATGGTTAAACTATGAAAATCACAGACATGCCTTCAATATATTATATATTTCGATCCACCTACAAAATCATATTCCCTCCTCCAATAATCAATGTTTGTAACTTCCCTATTAGTAAGAAAATTTGATTAAGTTTGAACTCCTCAGGCCTGTATACCTATATAAGATCAACTTCTTAGTGTAATAAAGGATGGTATTTTTTAGGATGAAGAGAGTTATTCTTAGGATAAACTTTTAGGATTAGAGGAGACTATTCTTGGTTGGCTCCTTTTAGCTTAAAAATTAGAGTAGTGGGCTAATCATTTCTTTCTTGTATTTCCCTACTTTATAGAATAGTTTTTGAGTCAAGGCTATTTAGAAGTCAAGTACGTAACTCATTGAGAATTTGATAAATCTTAAATAATCCATAATAGAAAAATATATAATTTGAAATCTTTGTCATGTGATAAACTTGGTTGTCACATGTATATGGTGACCTTATTTGTCTCTTTGGCTCTGCTACTTTGTTTCATAGACTCTTGCACTATCCTTAGTTGGAGTTGTGCTAGGTATGGATCAACTAAGGAATAGTTACTAAAATATTTGTCTACTCAATAGAATTAGGTTGACCTACATTATAAAGGGGATCTATTTTTCTCTTTCTCCCTACCCTTATCTCTTTTTCCTTTTTTATCAGTCTGTTAGTCTAGATTAGTTTAGTTTTTGAGTTGTAATCTGAGTTTAATGTTTATCTTAATTGTGTGCTATTATATATTGATCATTTATGTAATATTAAACTTATAAGTAATAGACTTTCCTCTTTGAATCAACTATTTATGCATAGTTAAATCATTCTTATCATTATATAGACATAAGCTCTTTATTTTTAATGTATATTGATTTAGCTACAATACACACTAAAGACCCTTGACATGGTATGGTCACAATGAGCCAACTGGGTTACCTTATGTACCAAGACCTAATAACTAAAACCTTTGGAATATTTTTTCACACAAGACTCATTTTAGGAGAGGAAGGGATTAACAACCCTTACCTAAGTTGGTATGCTAATGGACCTCATAACACTACCCTTATCCACTTTCAAGATAAAATTTGTTTGTTTTCATTCAACATTTTAAGTACAAAATTTTCTTCTTTACTAATATTCTATTTTGGTAGTTTAGATTTTATTAATGCCCATGCACAATCCTATTTGATTTCTTCATCTTTGCTTGTAGGAAATTACTTAATTCCTTCTTCAAGTCTCAGTCATGGAATAAACAATCATGCCTATATTTGGTAAAAATAATCCATATTTATAACATGCTTTATTGATATCCATGGAATCTATGTAGACTTTGGCCCCTATTTGTTTCCTAGTGATTGCTTCTATATTGGATATCCACTATGAGTAGTCTAATGTTTGTATGAAACCAAATTCTAAATATTTTTGGAGTTCTTCCTTCACGAGTAGAGACACCTTTGGATGTATTTTTATTATTTTATTTTTGAATGGCTTTGCATCTCTATACACAATAAGTGATGAAAAACAAGTGAATAATCTATCCTTCGTATGTACACATATGAACATGCAAATATATTTAAAAATTCCTTGAGGAGTAGAGTAAAAATTGGTTGTTCTTCTAGATCAAGGGAAGTAACAAGTTTTAAAATCTTATGATTTTCTTCTATTCTAATATTGATGTTGATGGTCTTTTCAATTATTAGAGTTGACTCTTCTTTCAACTTTTTTGGAGGTGGAGGAATATTAAGTTTGTCTTCAAGGTCTTGCTAACTAGGAATGCCCTCATCTAATATTATAGAGGATGTAGTTGAATGGATATGATTTTTTGAGTCCAAAAACTACCCAAATATGTAAAATTATATAACTAAATTAAAAATACCTTCTTGTGATCTCCTATTGGTATATGACCTCTAACTTTCAAAAACTTAGATAGGGCCTCTTCATTCTAAAAATGATGAAGTGAGGGTGGTTGTTGTTGGACCCAAATGATAATTTTTGTAAAGGTGGGTCAAAATGATGTTATCATGAAATACATTAATGATGGATGAATATTAAAAATGAATATAAATGGAAATCATTTAAGTGTCTTAAGAGGATTCATCAGATGTAGTCTAAGAATCACTATCATAATTGCATATGTTCACACTAAATGGTTTGAATCTGATACCTTGAAAGGATTCATGTGTTTATAACATTATAGGTTAAAAGAGACATTGTTCATGGAAAAAAAGACCTTTTAATTTATAGTTCATGATATTACACACAATGAATTTAAGTATAGGATATTGATTAATTTGGAAACATGCAACTAATTCATCAGAGTGGAGCCAAGAGGAGTTATAATCATTAATTTGTTCTTCAGAAAGGAACCCACATTCTATAAAATAAGTTTTTCCAATATTACAAACCACTTGTGTTTTTTTATATGATGGGGTATGTCATGATTTTGGGGGGGCATATGATTTTTTCCTAGATAATGGGCATTATGGATTTCATTTTCTCCTATACTTGCATCCATAATGGAAAATCTAGATGGTGGACATGTGGGATTAGATGTGGATGGTAGATTTTTGGATGTAGAAGGTTGATTGGTGGATGTAGAAAGTAACTCATCAAGATGGATATGATTGGAAAGATTTGGTGACTCATTGGTAGGTTCATAGATATATTAAATAAATGGTAGATAACTAGAATTTTGATATCTCCCTTCTAATAGTTTACAATATCGAAAGCATTAAGGATCACCTAGATTGGTAACTTCCATAATGTCATGAGAAAAATTTAAACATTGATGGAGGGTGAATGGAATGATGTTCATGGCATGGATCCATGGATGGCCAAGGAGTATGTTGTATGGAATATCTTGGTTAAAAATAGGTATTAAGGTTTCTTGAATGATAGGGCCCACCATGAATGGAAGATAGATAGTTCCCATAGACAGGGGCTCATTATAATCATATGGAGTGATAACAATGGTATTAGGCTTTGGTGTTTCTATAAAATGTCCCAAATTATTTATCAAACTTAATATACACATATTTAACCCTAATCCATTGTCTATAAACACCCTTTTAAATTTATGATTGGAAATAAATACTTCTATGTACAATGGAAAATTATGAGATGAACCCATGGGTGAATTATTTGAATGATCACAAGTCACTTGATTATTGGAGGAAAAGTTTCCTACAAGTGCTTGGAGGTTGGATAGATTTATATCTTTTGAAACTTTATATTCTTGCAAGGTTTTATAAAAAATATCCTCATAATTAAGGGACATCTTCAGAAGGCTAAAAATGAAAACTTTGGTTGGTATTTTCTCAATTTGATCAATGATGTTATGTTTTATTTCAAGATTAGGAAAAGGGACACTTTGGAATTTTAATCTTTATATGCCTCATGGTGATGGAACAATCTTAACATTTAATTTTGATAACATAAACATGATGATTCATATGGTTAATGTGATAGCCTATAGAATCAAAGGGATGAGTAACTTGATTGATGTTATTCATTTGGTCTTGATGTTGGTTTTGCTTAGTTTTCCATTGCTCATGCTTTGGGAAAGGATATTGATATATCCATAGTTTTTTATTGTTGGAAGTTGATGAATCATCCTATTTTACTATGTCACCATGATCCATGATAAATAATATTTTAGATATAGTTTTTTAGTCTCATACAATGGTTTGTGGAATGACTTGTGATTTTTTGGTAGTCACGATATTTATTATATTTGTACCACTTAGGTTTTAGAATTTTTTCTTCAAAATTTTTTGGTGTGGGGGAGTTTGATCATGTTTGTAACCAACTTTAAAAATACTACATCATATGGTTCTCCCAAAGGGGTGATTTTTTATTTTCAATTATCTTGTCGAGGTTGATCACTTGGCACATAGATGTTGTCGATAGGTTGGGTAATTTGGATTTGTTTAAAATTGGTTACACTATCTCCTATCACATTCTTGTTCTTTTCACTAAACATAGGTCTTTCATTTTAGTTTGAAAAATAATTATCTTATTTGAATATTTTGATAGTATCTTTGGTAATTAATGCTCTATAAATTTGAAATCCTTTTTCTATGATTTTATCAAATAATGTAGTGAAATGGAGTTGTATTTGATATTCTAATCATGAATTTGGATTGTTTATAAATATAGATATAAGTTTTTTTTGGGAGATGACCATGGGAACTAACTTACCAAGGCTCACCATCTATGTAAGGAGGAGGAAAATTTCTCCCCATTTCATTATCTATTGTTGTATATATATAGCATGGTTAACTCACATTAAAAATTGTATGAAAAATGTCATATGCATTTTTTGTAAAGTTCCTCAAAGGTTATGATTGATCCTTTGGGTAAGTGTAAAAACCACTCTAGACTTGATCCCCTAGACTACATGAAAATAGTCTTAATAGATAATTATTGTAATAAAAAACATATCAACATGCCATATAAAAATATTTAATATGTTCTTAAGGATATCATTTTACTTTGTACTTATTAAACTTTGGGGATTCAAAATGTGAAGGAAAGGGTACCATCACCATGATAATCTCGAAAGGGTATGGAAAAAATTCTTCAAACTTATATCATTTTCTTTTGTAATAGCTACCCTATTGTAATACTTGGATCTTGTCTTTCATGTTTTACTATTCTTAGAAAAATACCATATTCTTGAGTTACAATAGTTGGTTCAGATATAGATTCAAAAGTGGGTTGGAAGATTTACTTATAAATTATTTTGGATTGAGATTGGTCTTCGAAGTGAAATTCAAATGTTGATTTTGATTTGAATTGTTGATGTTTGAATTTTAATAGAAATTCAAATTCTCATTTTTATTTGGATCATTTATGTTTTAATTCAAATGGACATGCCAATTTTGATTTTCATTTAGATTGTTGATGTTTAAATTCTAATGGGATTTTGAATTTTGATTTTGATTTGGATTATCAATTTTTAAATTTCAATATACATTTAAATTATTATTTTAATTTTAATTTTTGATGTTTAAATTTAAATGGAAATTATAATTTAGATATTGCTTTAAATTCTTGATGTTTGAATTTGAATAACATTTGAATTTTGATTTTGATTATTTATTGGATTCAAATTAACATTCAATTTTGGATTTGGGGTTTGTTTTAAAATTGAAAACACATTCAAATTTTGATTTTGATTGGTCAGTTGATTTATATTCAAATGTTAATTCTAATTAAAATTTGGATTGGTTGATTGATTTAGATTTGAATGTGTATTTGAATTAAGATTCATATTAGTTTATTGATTTATTGGATGATAACTTGACATGTTGACTTTAAGTTCAACAATTTATTTGTTCAACATTTTGACATGATATTCAGTAGTAAATACATGGATTTGTTGGGATGTTTCATCTATAATCAATCTACCTTTATCCATGTTAACTTGGGATACATTTTGAGAATTGGTATCGGTATAACCTATAATGGATTTTTTATTCCCTAGGGAATAACTATATGTTACTTTCTCTTGGGGAAGAGGTGTGGATTATTTCCTATAAAATAAATGATGTATGTATTTAGCTTCAAAACCAAGTGGTAAATTGGATCCTAAACACAAATGTTACAACAAGACCTCATTCTTATTTTATAGTAGGTATTACATGACTTGGGAAGGTGTATTTTTATGCAAAGTGACTTCATGGGTATGTTCATCTTGATATGATCCCTCATCATCAAAATTTTCATTGATCTCAATATAATTCTTTTGGTTTAAAAATTGGAAGGGATTATTTCTAAAAGGTTCTTCTCTAAATATAGGATTATTCAACAAGGCCATTTGTCTTGTGATGGGATACATTGATTTGAAGGTTTGACTAAAAAAATGGTATGAAACTTAAGAAAATTTGATCATATAAATGTTTAAAAACAAGTTTTGAGTTTCTTTGGTCTTGGATTTTTTTCTTCATTTAGTTTGTTTTTATTTATGATTTTGGTTTTAAAGAGTTAAAATTGGTTTAAAAAAATAAAAACTTCAAGTTGTGGCTTTCAAAAAGAGAGAAAATAAAATAAAGATATACAAATAATTTCTACTTTAACCAAAAGAAACATTCAATTCATATAAAAAGATAAAATATAGGCAAATAGACTTGAATGAGTTGTATGCTGTCATATATACTAGTTCATTCATTGAAAAGTGTAAGCCCAATGTTTTAGAGCACTAACTATGGAGTTAGAAATATAGCTATATCCCACTTAACCTAGTTTTGAGGTAAGTTGAGAGTAACTTTTCAAAGCTAACCATTTTATGGTGAATTACAATTCAAACAATTGAGAATGGATATCTTAAAACTTAAGGTTTATACAAGCTTTTATAAAATGGAGTCCTCTATATACCTTTTAGTATATTTAGGTGCAAGACCATGGAATAATTTGATTTAATGAATTCACAAAAAAGGGTTTAGTTCCTATGTACCCAACCCAACTATAATATTTTAGTAGGTTGATGTCAAAAAAATAAAACTTTGAGGTTGCTATTGAAACATTGAGTGTTGGAAGATGATACTTCTTCATGTAAAAATGTGCTTAAAACATACAACTATTGAGGTAATTGAAGGAACACATCATCAATTTGTATAACCATCAACATATGGGGTTTGGTCTACCATGTGGTGGTGAAATTCATGGTTGATAAAACTCATATAAAGTAAAAGAAATTAACACTTATTTATAATTTTCATGTATCATCACCAATGCGATGGAAACATAAGTGAAATCTAGGTAATACAAAATCATAGAAAATGATTTTGATTTTTAGATATCATCACTAATATGATGCCAAGGAAAGAGCATATGCAAAAAAAATTGACACACATGTGAAAAATTGAAATAAACGTAAATGCGGAGTAATTACTACTTGTAATAAAAAAACTTGAAATAATAAAAAGGTTAGAAATAAATAAGTGAATAAATAAATTCTTTCTTTCTAGTTTAGTTTTGTGTTCTTTGACAGATGTCCCTACACAAAAAATGTTATTATATTTTTTTGGAGAGGTAGGCAACTCAATGAACTTGCAAGTTAGCCAAAATGATAGCAAAAAAATAAATATAAAACTAAAAAATTAACTCTCTCCAGCAAAATTGTTTTTACATAGAGAGGGGTAAATGATAGAATTTATAAAAAATCCAAAAAATAAGCAAAAAAATAGAAAACAAGCAAAAATAAGAGAGAATAAAATCATTGAAAAGTTATGCAAAATTGTTGAAATATGAAACAAAACAGCTACAGGTAGAAAAATTTGTTGAAAATATCGATGAAACCATTGAAAACCATGACAAATTTGCTAAAGTATTAAACAATTTTGTTATTCTATAATCAAGGTTAGAAACATAAAAAAAGAAATAAAAACACATAAAACAATAAATAGGGGAGTGTTAGGAAGCTAAAATTCTTTAAAAAATAGAAAAAATAGAGAAAAGTTATCAAAAAGATGAGCATAAATGAATAGAAATAAAATATTGTGATAGAAGACAAATTCACTGACATTTTAGATGAAATTGATGAAAACTTTGATAAATTCATTGAAATTTTAATTTTGTTTGCCGATCTATAAAAATCTTAAAAACATAAGACATAACACTCTAACAACAAGAAAACTAATACAAATAGAAAGTTAGTAGACTAAAGAAGCCACATAATAAAAATAAAAAGCCAACAACTTTAGAAAATCCCAAGAAATATTATGAGAAAAACCACTACAATGTTTGATGAATTTGATAAAATGTTGAACAATATCTCTAATTTGAGGTATAAATCATCTTTTCATGAAGCAAAACCACTTTTATGTAAGTGACCGTATAATAACCCAAATATTTGGAAAAAATAACCTATAACTGTAAAAAATACCCTTCTAAACCAAGATTAAATAGATATATAATCTAAAATAATACAAAAGCAACAAAAATAGCCTACTATGTGTAATTGTGATGAAGAAGACGAGGAAAAAATCCTACTGAATGTGATAGAATATGATAGCTAAAATTTAAAATCTAAAAAGAAATTAGGAAGACTATATGCAAACAAATCATATTTTAAATCTAAAATAAACCCTTGAGAGAGTTCATACAACAAAAGAAAGCTAAACATAGAACTACTTACAAAACCATGTAGAATACATCATCTCCTTCTCCATTTTGATTTTGGTTTGCTCTTTCTTCTTGAAATGTGGGTTCTCAAAATCATTCTCCAAACAAAGGTAAATTGAGAAGCATGAGTGTATAATCTTTATTTATTAATATATGCATATAATAAAAGTGATAAAAATTATATAGCTTGAAAGTGGATGATGAAAATAGTGAATGACACTTCAGTTTATAGATTTTTAGATGTGAAGATGAATAATTGATAAAAATCTAGATTTATTTGATAATAGTAATGATAGAAAGTCATATTTGAGTCTTCATATTAGTGGATGATGACTAATTCCTCATATGTTTGTGATAGAAGGGGAGAGTTAGTCAGTAGTTTAATGACTTATCGTGAATGGGTCAAGGTAGCTAAGTGACCCACCATGTAAAATGTTTAATGGTGACTCAAAAATTGGTCAAGGAAGTTAAGGAGGTGGTTGGATGATTCAACACTTGGTTGAGATAAGTGTGGAAGATGTTTGGATAAAAAGGAAGTTTCAGATTGTAATTAGTTTTAAAAAACTATGCATGCATGATTAATTAATTAATATATATTAATAAATTATTCCAAAAAAGGCAAAAATTGATGTTAGTGGAAAATTCAAATTCAGGAAGGTGGATGATTTAATGTGTCAATTTTAATCAAAGTTAATTATGATACTAAATCAAAGAAATTTAAGTGTCTACATTAAGATTCATAGATTGGATTGGAAATTTAAGAGACAAAGATTAATTTGTTATTTTACCAAGTTGAATGATAACTCACATTATTTCATAAAATTTTCCTCAAAATTAGGAAATGTAACTTCTTTCCTCTTAACTGGTGGTTGAAGAATGTTCATGTCAAATAGAGTAAACATTAAGCAATTGTAATGCTTTGGATATTTTCACATAAGCTCAAGGAAAGAGATATGACTACATATATTAAAGATTTAATCAATGGGATCTCATTTCTTAAGGCTAAGATGTGCTAAACATAAATGTATTGAATAAACATAGATCTGGATAACATTGAATTTGATGATAGAAGGATCTGGACCTAGATTTTACTATTTTTGAATTTGTTTTGATAGTATCATCCCAAGTGACATATTGAAATAAGTCATAGATGACTATATTATCCAACAATAATTTAAATAAGTCACACATAACTATATCGACCTAGTGAATAAATTGGAAAAATCATATGACTGTATTGATTGAGTTGATGCAGTTGTAAAAATAGATGATTGTAATGACATGGTTGATACAATTGAAAATAAGAAAAATATTTAACTAAATCAAATTAATTGATATCATTAAAATTTTATGATTTTCATATTTTTATGATTCTAATGAGAAAAAGACTAAAATTTGATCTATAAGATATGCTTAGAGAATTCTATAGGTTTTGGGAGATATTTCATGGTTGATTTTAAATTTTTGATAAAAAATCAATATGAGCTATGATGCACTTCATGCCATTCATGTTAAATAAAATTTCCTTAGGAGTTGAGTTAGGGTTAAATATCATGACTATGGAATTTATGGTTGGAGTCAAATTTTGTGGTTTTTAGGTTGTTAAGAATGATTTTCTTGAGGTTGAGTGCTATTGCTTTTAGAGTGATATAAAATAAGGGTTTGATAAACCCCAATATGAGCATAAGCTTAGTTAAGTGCACCATGATTGACATGGCCTTCATAATGTTTTAAATTTTTTTCAAAGGGTTGGTAGCATTCCCTTTCCCTACAGTCATGGTCAAAGTTTTTACCAAGTGATAAATCATATACTAATATGTGAAGGGATTAATAATTTTCATGAGAATGACCCCAATTGGCATGAAACCAATTTTTTTTTGGTTATCATACCATTATTATTTTAGTCATGAATCATAAAATTATTTTGGTTGATGTATATAAAATTTTATCCTAACCTATTAAATTCTAATAGGCTGGTGCATATTGTTATTAGGGTTTGATAGAGGAGGTAGTTGGAGAGGACTTCCCATAATTGGTTAAGAAAGAGATGAATTTTGTGAACCACCTACCATGATTGCATGACAAGTCCTCTTATAGTCAAAACAATGATCATAGACATAAGTTACACTATCATCACTAGTTTGTTTATTTTTATTAGGTCTCACAAGCATTTAATTGTTTTATTCTAGTTGAGACACCTCCAATTTTCTCATGAGGTGGTTATATAATTTATCTTGATAGAAGGATTCTTAAAATGAATTAAGAGAGAAGAACCTAACTTTATATTGGAATTTTGGTTCTAAAATAACTATAAACATTTTGAAGAGATTTTCTCTGGACATGTTATGTTTAACTTTGTTATCTAGGGATTTCCAATGTTAAATAAAGTCATTGGTTATCTCATTACCTAATTGTTTTTAATTGATGAAATTACCTACGATATTTTTAGGTAATTCATTAAATTGGAATTCTTGAACCAATGTATTTAATAATATTTATAAATTGGTAATAGATCTAGGCTTGATTTGATCGAGCCATTCTAAAGCATCACACATTAGGGGTTTGACAAGGAGTTTGGTACTTGCATATATGTTAAGTTTGAGCCAATCCTTATAAAAATTCCAAAAGGCCTTGAGGTGAAAAGTGGGATTAGTAGATCCATCATTGATTATGGTGGGAGTGATTCCCCTAATGTCCATGGTTTTAATATGAGGTGTTGAGGGTTTATTGAGGATATGTTTGATGATTTTATTGTGAATAAGAGGTTTAAAAATTGGATTCACATGACAATCTTAAAGGGGGGTTAGGGGGACATTGATTCGGCACTTACAACTAAATTTGTTGAGGTTTTATGTTTATTTGAAATATTTATTTTTGCATTTACATAAAATGGTTGGAACTAGTTGATTGGATGTGAGTCATTTGATTCAAAACTTACATCATCACTTGAGTTTGATTAGGCACATTTTTATTGGTTTGAGATGCTTGAGTTGCATGTTGACTAGAGTGATAATATTACATAACATTACATGTGAAATTAATATTGTTATTTATGTTAATGATTTGAATTGGGGCACTAAAAATAGAAATGAAAATGATCATTATTAAATTAGGTATTGTGGATGAAGAAGGATTAGAAGAGGTCGTGAATTTACTTACTCCATATCTTGTAGAAACATTATGTTTGGAAGGAGTCTCAATAATGAGACATCATAAGAACATTGATTTATTCTTGGGATTTTAATTAGTTTTCAAGATTGTCTTAAACAAAGAATCACTTTTCATAAGATTAATCACTATGGTATTCCACTTCACCCTCATAATCATATCATTTGTTGGGTTTATTTCTAGATCTAAATCTTGTGTTGACATTATGGTTAAGATTAATGAGTTTTTTCCTCATCATAGCCATATTGAAATCATTAGAATTATGCTCTCGAGAGATATGAAAAAATGATAATGAAAAGCATTTTGAGATTTTTTTCTAGTGTCATTCATGGACATAACATTAGGATTATTGGTATTGAATCCTTTGAAACCACCAATGTCTTAGTTAACAACATATTGGTTGTTTATGTTGAAAAATTCCATTGTATTAATTAAATGATAATTTTGAAGGATGCTAAAGGAAAATTAATTTGGAAAAAAATGTATATTTGACAAAATGGGAGAGCTAAGAAGATTAAAAAACATGAAAATGACCCAACACAATTGTGTGATAAGATTCATGTCAGGTTCACTAGAAGGTATGCAAGTAAAATATAGTCAATAATATATATATATATATATATATATATATATATATATATATATATATATATGTAAGAAAAATGAAAAGACTATACTAAATCTAACATACATAAAAGATGTCATGTTGAAAGACAACATGTGGTTGTAAGCAAGAGATGTTTTTAATAAGGATATCAAGGATTTAATTAATAATTCTATACAAAAACTAGCAAGCAAAGACTCACCTAGACCTGAAATTTAAAATATGTAAGATAAAAAGAGATAAATGCCACTAGGCAATAACTAAGAGGTATCCAAACTTAGGGGTTTTAATTAAGAGGTATCCAAACTAAGGTTGTAACTAATATGTGTAAGTAAAATAAATGAACCATGTAAATATAACATTTTCTATTCTAAGCATGGTATAAAAAATATACCAATATAGCACATATATACATATATATCCACCAAAGAAAATAAATAAATAAATAGTATAAGGATATGTATACTTACCTTGGGTTTATTTGTTAGTACATCATTCTTCCTCTTGGCTCAAGTGGCACTTTATTTGAGATGTTATAGGATAAGATAAAGTACTGAGGAATAAGACCTATGTATCCTTATTTAGGGACTCTAAAGACTAGGTGTGCCTTGTTGGTTTAGCTTCTCTTATTATCACCAATAAAGACCTTATGTAAATTAGCCTTTCACAAGTGTAAGCTCTTATAACCTTATTATTATTATTATTTTTACTAAGGGTGGATTTGCATGCATAGACATAACACATGGGATGTGTTCCTTATAAAAAATAATAATTTTAAAATACTATAAATATAAACCAAATTCCTAAAAGTCACCTATCTCAAAATTTGATGGTATCTGCTTGACCAATATAATATAAATGAAAATATGGTGAAAACATCATTATATCAGCCTGACCAATATAGTAGGAAATACATTAATGGGAATAAAATTTAATAAACTAAGCTAATATAATAGGAAAAATGATAGCAAAGATAATAATATATCAACTTGGTTGATATAATAGTAAAATATTGGAAACATGGTAAATTTTTTCAATAAAACTAATACAATAGAAAAAGAACATAAAAATATGACGAAGAGGAGGACAAGAGGGGGAATGAGAAAAAATAGGGGCTAGAATGAGAATAAGAGATGATAATGAATATAGGTATATATAATATATGGTCTTAGTAAAATATGTCACTAATTATATTGAGCCAAACCACCCCGATCCCAGTGCACTCATTAGGACATGCACTTAGAGAGATTGATGTGCTTATGAGTCTTTCAAGAGTAATCATTAGTAATTGAAATATATGAGGTGTGTACAAAGGTTTTATATTATGTCACATGCACTTAGGTATTATAGAGATAGTCCATTATAAGAATGAGAAAATAAACTTACTGATTTATAAACGGGGAGACATTTCTAAAGAAAGAGATGTTTGAAAAAATTATTATCAAGATGATGAAATAGTCTTGGAAGATAATAAAAAGGAAATATTAAAATAAACTAATAAATAATGGGTTAAGATTGAAACTGGGTTCCTTATAATGTATTGGGCCTAAATTGGGTCTCTATAATATAAGGATCTCTAAATAGGAAAAAATTATATTTTTTTTATAAACTCATCATAAATAAAATACCAGTTGACAAAGTAGTTTATTTATATATACAAGGGAAAAGTTAAAATTAGATTGGAATGGACTAATAAGAGGAACCTACAGATATAATCTCTAGCTGAGATATAAATTGGAGGGCCTTACTAGGTATGGGGTGTTATTCAATGTCTCTAGTGGAGATGTAAGGCAAAGGACCTTACTAGATCAATGGTTTCATTATATGTTGAAAAAATAGTTATATAAATTAAAGTCAATATTAGGTGATAAATAAATATTTATGAGAAGGCAAAATTTCAATAGGTTTTAAAAAAAGAGATATGAATAAAAATTATATAAAAGATAAAAATAAAGTAACAAGAATCCACTAAATTTGATAAGTTGGTATTAGATTAACACAATAAAATATTCATTAATCAAATATTTAATAACCATTACACAATTGTAGATTTGATAAGGTAATACATATTAAGATTCAAAGATTATTAAATTTACCTAAACCCCTATTTACATAACTTGATCTATAATGAGTAATTATTCAAGTATATCACAAACATATTATCTCACATAAATAACAATGCGAGTAATAAATTTCTAACATTATCCCCTTAGTAGGAACCTTGTAAAATATAAATACACACATTTAAGGAAGGAAAATATGGAACCCATTAACCTCTTATCAACCATTCACATGGGAAAACATCAATCATAGACTATGAATGGGAAATTAAATATGAACGGGGACTAACACATATGTTCATCCTCTATTTCATGTAGACTTACACTAGTTATTAATCAAGCACATCAACATGGGAAATTATAAATATTATACCCATATATATTTACTAGGATTATCACTAATACAATATATAGAAAATCAATCACAAACAAAAAATTAAGAAAATTGAGGATTGAGACCTCATTGTCTCATTTGTAGCCACTGCATAGATCACTGCCATTTGATCAAAAGCAACAAATATAATTCCATTTCCACTGAGGATAATCCTTGAATTTATCTAGTTTGGTGTAAAAATTTATGTCACTATTGCATTGGCATCCCCTTCATTAGTAGTTAATGAGAGGAGCTATTAGACCTCTAACCTCTATTTCCTCTGACCTCCATTGGGATTGTCTCACTTAGCCCAAATTATCATAATTTTATTTGATGGTTATGATAGGTTATTAATTTATACTGGTCATCTCCAAGAATATTGTAACCCATCCTCTATCCCACCCCCTGTCCCCAATCAAAAAGGTCAATTTCAATCGAAAATTCACCCATTTATAATTTTTTTTTGAATTTTAATGTTTTATAAAGACAAAAAAATACTCCATATTGAGTGACATACATATTAATTTATGAAAAAATAATATAGACAACACAAACTATAAAAACTAAAACTATTTAGATATAACATACAAATTAGACAAAATGGACCAAATTTTTAATATTAAAACTTTGATAAACTATAAAATTCACACTAAATACTATAATAATTAAATTGATTAATACAAATATTAATCAAAATGTTATAAATGACAATAGTTTATGCTATTAAATAATACTAGACAAATCCTATAAATCGTAAACTTAAACAAAAAATAGAACTAGGAAATATAATAAAAGTAAATTTGAAAAAGTATATAAACTTAAATGATGTAAAAAATAAAATAAAATAAACTAACATGCCAAATTTATCACATTATACATTAAAAAATGAAACAAATATATATAACTCTAACTTATAGTTTACACTCATAAAAACTTCACTAAATCTTAAATGAATACCGATCATACTATCAAAGATCTTAATGAGCATGCAATATATAATTTTTTTTGTGGAAATCATGATGATTATGTGGAAGGTAGGTTCATGCCTAAACATACATGGAATGAGATGATTGTGGGCATTTCATGGAGGAGGGAAATGCTATCACATGGCTATGATTCATGGGTGGTCACTGGTGATTTAATATTTAAAGGATAATAGTTTTGATAAGGTGATATAATATTTGACGAAGAGGTCATAGAACTAAAGTAGAAAGGATAAGAATGGAGGTAGAAGATATGATTAGAGATGGATCTCTGAGACTTATTGAAGAAATACTTCTGAGGAGAAGGATGATTTCTTCATGTGGTTGATTTGTATCTTTTGGGTTAAGGTTTGGGAACAGATGCTTCTTTCTTAATTGGGTTTTTTTTTGCTTTTTTAGCCTTGTTTCCATATTTTTTGGTTACCTTCCTTCCTTGATTCTATTTTATTATTTTTTATTGTTTTAGATTAAGGTAAAAATAGGTTTTGAAGGGACCTCGAAACCCTTTACATCAAAAAAGAGATAGACCTTAAAGCACAGCCGGGTTTCTAAAAGAAACCCAAAACCAAAAAAAGCAAAACCAGGTTAAACAGGAACCTAAAAATAGCAAAAAAGACCATAAGTAACAGCTGACAAAACACAAAAATGATTGTCAACAGACAAGATTAGCACCCTAAAAACCTCCCATACAAATGAGGTTTTAATTATTATTTTTTACACGATCGAAGATTCATATCTAGAGGGGGGACCAAAGGCTTAGACTTCTTCCTCTTAACTGCTGTCCATCCATCCTCTACCTTAGCTGCCTCAGCCATCCAAAACTCATAAGACAGTGATCCATGAAACCCGGGGGACATAGATGCCTTAGCAAAGTCCTTATTATTTTTTATTGTTGTTTTTCTCTTGTTTGGTCTTTATTTCCTATGCTAGTGTGCTTTTTATCTTATCTTTAAGGCTTTGGTTTCTAGTTATGTCTACCTGAGGTCAATGTTTGCCTCTATTTTTGGTTTGGGGGATCTAGGAATTTAATTTGTGTCCTATATTGGTTAGTGAGATCTATTAAAAATATTTTGTCTCTAATTCATAACTCTGGTCTCTGTAAAATCATTATCTAGTTCATAGTTCTGGCTCAAAAGTGTTTACCAATAATTTTAAAAAAAACATTTGATGAGAATTTTGAGCAAAAATACTACACATGATAAATCTAATCAACATATGAAAATTATGAATGCAAATATTGGAATAATGACTAGGAAACCTCAACATGATAGACACATGTTCACGATCAGTGAATCATGATTTAATTGCAACATGAAATATGTGTAAAAATACTTAATTATGTTTATATTTATGAAGATCTGAATATGCATAATAGACTTGATTGGACAAAGATCATATAAATGAGAAGTTTGTTCTGTATCAGGGTCTGATAGAAGAATGCACAAAGCAAAATTTATAAAGGAAATAATTTATAACAAAATTATTAGAACTGGCATGTCCTTCACCTTCTTTTTTAGATGTATTTTTATGAAAAATAAAAAAAATGATTTACTAATTGATATGCATACAAATCACTCCACTAAAACACTAAAGACATTAAAACATAATATTTTTCATTTAGTGTGGCATCAGATCAACTAAATAACCCCATGACTATTTTGGAAATTACATGGCTTTCTTAGACTTAATACTAATTTTATATAATACCAAATGATAATTTGGTATTAGATTAATATGATAAAATATATATTGATCATATATTTGATAATCATTACACATTTTTATATTTGATAAACTCATACATATTAGGAGTCAAAGCTTATCAAATGTACCTAGAACCCTATCTATAGAAATTAATCTATGTTGAGTAATTTATCATGTATTATCAAAAACATTTTATCTCGTGTAAATAAAAATGTGAGTACTTAATTCCTAACAAAAATATCACATACATGAGGCATAAAATATCCAAAATATTGACCTTTGTAAAAAAAAATAGAGATTATGGTTATGGATACTTACATTTGGTTGAATTTTTGACATGTTAATTTCCCCCTTGGATTGTAACATTTTTTGAGAACTATTTTTAAGTGAAATCAAGATATAGGTGAAACCATAAGTAGACCAATGTTAGGGACTATAAATACTTAGTATTTCCTTCCAATACAACTCCTATTCTTGAAATATTTAATACCTTTGTTCTATCTTGTCTTAGTGTAACCTCATCTTATCCCTAAATCCTATTCTTATTTATAAAGTGAATTTTCATGTGACAAAAGAGAAAATTAATGATTTATATGTTGAGAAATGATGAAAATGAAATCTATAAATACATCTCAAATCCATAAAAGTCAAAATCAAGTTTTAACCTATGTCATTTACTCAGCCAATGACATAAATAAATATACATAAATAAGAGTGTCATGAATTTGATCAATGACATTGATGAAAATAAGGTTGACATAAGCCATCATCAACATGGAAAATGATGTTGGATAAAACATATATGGTAAATAATATCATCAACATGTCTAATGATCTTTGATATGAGGAAAAAATATTAGAGGAAAAATATTAAAAAGAGGTGAAAAAAATGTGGTAGGATGTTGATATGAAGGTGAAAGTAGGAAGGATAATCCATAACAAGTATCTCATGAAATGCTAAATATTTTCCCACCATGATCTTGGTGTTTACAAAAAAATACATTTAAAAAGGTGAATACGCTGACAAACCTTGGGAAAAAAGTGTCTTTGAATTGAAAATAATGTGTATATAATTTTACAACATAGGAAAATTGGGTTTACATCAAAGTGAACTTATTTTATCTATACTAATTACAATATTTAATATTTGGGTTTAATCTAATAAAAGAATAAAATCTAAACTAATTTCAATAAGAAATATTATAGAATAAACAATGATTTAAATGAGAGATTTATAGAAGAAAATATGAATTGTCATAAATATTTAGGTAATTAGAAGAAACAAACATCAAAAAAATTCTAACCAACAAGATGAAATTAACCTAGAAAACTTAGAATAAATAGATAAATCTTCTCAGACTAGTAGAACCATTGGAATGGTTATGTTCCCACCAAAACCATGGACTTGAAAGTTTTGGGAACATGTAACTTTTTGAAAACTGATTTCATGACCTTGTTTGCATACTTTATGTCTCCAAAAACCTTGCTCTCTTTTCTTTATATTTTCACAAATATTTAGGAAAAAAATATCTTTCTATGTAAGTTTAACAACTCATCAAAGACCCATAAAAAATCATGAAGTCAATGAAGCACATATGTTATCCCTCCATTATTATCATGACTTATTTATGGAACAAATTTGGAAGATAACACTTGACATAATTCCATAATTATAAACAAACCCTAATCCTATATGAGTTTTCATGCTAGAGTGATAAATCACATAATTCAATAAAGACTTAATTTTTTGAATTAAAATTTTCCTCTAAATTCTCAAATTATGCTTGAATATTTCATTTACACTTCATCTCTCATAGTGGATTGTGCATTCAATTTCAAGTCTTGTATGCCTAATGCTTATGTGTATTTATATACCTCTTAAATTAAAAATTTCACCAAATTGGAATGCAAATTAACTTCTAATAGATGAAAAATATGATAAATCAATATGTCATGATAAGGGTGCTCTAAAAACTAACCTAAGAAATAAAAAATCTCATAAAATCATATAGTTCATAGTTATGGGCATATAAAACTATAAACTATATGATTTTTAGAAAAAACATATAACATCACAAAAGAAACACAAGGAAAATAGAGAAAGAGTAAGATAAATGAGAAAGGAAAACAAAGATGTAGAAAGAGAAACAACCTTGAAAAAAGTTCCAATAAGATCCAAAATTAAACAATAATTTATAAGTACACAAATACCCTAAAAAATATAAATTGACAACCACAACTATCCCTAGACCAAAATTATGTGCTAACATATGACATATTTTGATGTGTGTGCATGCATACATATTAAAGTGAAAAAAAAGCTTACCTATAGGGTTCATATAACGTTATTTTATCATCAAAAAATTTAAGAGTGTTCAAAGATAATATATGAATAATAATGAGCTAAAACTCAAAGGAAAGGGAGATCACATACTTTCCACTACAAAATTAAAATCCATGCTCCTGTGTCTTGGGATAGAGAAACATGTGCTCTTGATTTTTTTTAAATAATATGAACACATGAGTAAGTGATTAATATAATTAATGACCTTTACAAATCAATAAAAGGATAAAATTAAATAATACACTTGGTTTTATATTGATATAAAACTCCAACATCTTTGGATATATGTGAATGTACACATGCCTTGGTAATCTATTATGACCTAAAAATTGTGTTGAATAATATAAAATATTATTTTTTACATCCATATAGGTCAAATATATCTAATAATAAATACCAAGAAAAATATTTAATACTAATATACATACACCAATCAATCATTTATAAATCTAGTCATAATAATCATGTTCTAGATTCTAATTTCCTTAGAAAAGAAAGGCATTGGAGTCAATTATGAGTGGAGGGAGGTACCTAGTTTGTATTAATCATCCAATTCCCAAATATAATTTTTAACCCTATCTTTAATAATCATCAAAAGAAATTAGACTATAAAAATAGATAAATATGGAACACGATTACCCCACTCTAGATTCAAGAGGAGTGGAAATAAACATAATTGAATCTTGAGAATACTATCTAAATAAATTGATACAATCAAAATGTCACACATATAAAAATCATCATTTAAAATTAACATGAGAACATACAATAGCTAAAAATGAACTATAGCTTGTAAGTTATGAAAATAAATAAAATTAAAAGTAATTTTTTTTACCCCATGGTAGATAGAGTAAAAATAAAGTTGAAATTATAAATTTTCTCCCAACGGTATAAGGTAAAATTAATATTGAAATTAAGAACTTGGCTTCAATATTAACTCACACATTTTAAAAATGTAACTCTAGGAGAAAGAAATAACACATCAAAGATAAGATTTGATGCCACCTATTCTGAACCAGGTCCAATATGCTACCAAAACCTCTTACCTATCATTGTTGGTAAGTAAATTGAAGCCATTTTTTTTTAATATTTCCTATAAGTCAAAAAATTCTAAAAAAAGGGAGACATTTTAAGGGAAAAATTATAACCCCACTATTTTGGTACAAATTATAATATTCATATGGGAACTTTATAGTTTTTGGTAAGGAACTCGATGCATACATGAATTATTGGGCCAAATAAATAGATTCTTTACTCCATATCCAAAAATAAATTCACACTCAATGGACATACATACTCATATTTTGAACTTAAATAATAAATTTATTCATTAATGCATTTGAATAATTGTAGATATTTATTGTGCATCGAACATTTCCTAATAAACTATGAATAAGACATTACAATTGAATCTCATGGACTCACTACATTAAGAATACTATAAATACATCACATATGTATGTCTCTAAAACTTTGCGTCACTCTTTTCCTCTATTAATTTATCTTTGTTCTATGTTACCTAGAGTTGGAACTCTTTCTCTTTCCCAAGAAATGACTTCTTTCCAACTAAATCCCAACTCTTTATAAAAATGATTTGAATATTTATTCCTTGACACTTTTATCCTCTATAACTATTCAAGATTCCTTTACATTATAAAATAGTTCACATGTCTAAAGTTAAGTTCTGGGTAGTTAGTCATTTTTATTCAATATAGGACAAATTTATAGTTATTACAGACTAATGATTTTTTAATCTATAGTTTCATCACTATCTAGAAAATGGGCCACCTCTAGGAGATGATTAAAACCATCTCTTCATGATTTATTGAGATGATTGATTCTTGATGATGTTTCAAGGATTTTTGTTGATCTTATTTAATACCCATAACCTTGTCAATATGGTTAAAAATTCATAAAAACATACACAAACATGCAAAATCTAACTCATGTTTGATGTAATATTTATTATGAACATGTATGATCTTGTATCAAAAACCCTATGTAAAACAATTTGTTCATGAGTTCCTACTCATAAACCTTCTGTGAACTCTTCTATGTATTTTTTAACTTAGAAACCTCAATTTTACTAAACTAACTTGCATCTTCAACTATTCTATTCCTTCACTTAACCAGATACTCTTTTTCTATTTTCCCTTATTGAATTGTGTATCTGATACAAAATCAATTAATTCCACTTGATTTTTAGGAAGCTGCTATCTCTAATACAAAATTAAAGAATCTAAAATTATTCCATCCTCACGTTTTTGTACCTCATAGTAAGGGTAAATACTTGTTACATTGAAGATAACAAAATATTAATTCATTTTGGGTAGATCTATATCATACGCATCTACTAAAAATTTCCTCAGAGTTATATAAGGATAATTATTTTTTAGTTTGAACTTGTTATTAATTAATTTTGGAAACCTATATTTATGTAAATTTGATAAAACCAAGTCATATACTTGGAATTATTTCTTTCTTCACTTCTGATCAACACATTATTTTCAATCTATTATGCTTTTATCATCTTCATCTTTACTTCCATATGAAACTTATTCATACATGTTGTATAATATTATTATTTAGCACTCCTACTAAAAAAAATTATATATCTCAATTCAATAACACCTCTAGGGATACAACCATACCAAATATTAAATTGAGTCATTATTGTACTTGTATTGATTTTTTTTTGAAAGAAAACTCAGCATGTAGAAAATTCATATCCTAGTGTTTCATATTGTCTCCTACCAAAGATCTCAACTAATTAGTGAGGCTTATATTCAACACCTCCATTTACCCATCCATTTAATGAAGATAGTCTAAAATAAAATAAAATTTTATGTCCAAATTCCTCCTTAAAGTTTTCCAACAATTCCCAACAATTATTTTATCCCTATATGTTACTATGCTCTTTGGAAAACCATGTAATATTACTAACTCTTAAAACAATTTTTCAATGTTAGTTGCATCAGTTGAATTATTACATGCAATAAATTGTGTCATCTTTGAAATAAAAAAATAAAAGGATGATAGATTCATTATCTATGAGTTCTTGGTTGCTAAAGAATGAAATCCATGCTTATATTCTCCCATGGCCTTTCTAGTATACACAAACATTAATACAAACCTACATTATGAATTTATCCCTTGGTATGTCTAAAAAATATACATATTTAAATGAAACTATTCATACCACACTCATTCTTAGACAATAATAAATATCACATAGTTGTGCTAAAGTTATATCAATACTAAAGTGACTAGCTATTCCTTCACTATGTTTTTTTATCACCAAGTTCTCGCTCATTTAACCTTGATGTATATATAATTATTCTCACTTAAACAAAAAATCATATTAATATAAGTATTAAAACCATGGATATCTATCAAATCTAGTTAGATTCATACATTATTCCCATGTATTTGTATATATAAATGCTCTTTCTATGTAGGCTTAATACGGTCAATAATAAAAGGATCCTCTAATATAGGGAATGTATATGACCATACTAGATCGAACATACATACAGAATGCCATTTAATAAATTAGTACAAGGATATTGAAAAGGGCCATCTACAAAGGATGTAGTAAGGTATATAATAAGGGAATCTATATAGTTAATATGTATACATAGACATAAGTAGATTCAATATGACATTATGAGGTAACTAAGAGATGTAAACAAAATAAGAATAGAATTAAATGTGCTATTTATGGGTAACCAATAGATATCTAATCTAAGGATTGTAAGTATGTCATTAGAAAATAACCATGAGGTGTAAATCAAGGAACAAAACATACAAAGCTAACAATATAATAACAAAAATAAGTTAATATAAATATTAAAGAAAATAACATACTAATATAATATATCCAACAAAGTAAATAAATAAATAATATATGGTTATAGAAATATACATTGGGTTTGTCAACACATCAATCTCCCATTTAAGTCAAGTGACACTCTATGAGAGATGTAGGTGAAGCTCAAGATGGAAATAATAACACCTAAATAACCTTGGTGACTAGACATTTTTAGTTAAATTTATCTTTTTGATATCCTTAAATACCTTGTGCAAACTAGTCTTTCTCTAATTTTAACTCCTAACCCTAATTCCTCTTTTTCTTATTGAGGTGGATTTTCAAGTATAAAAATAGTGGATTGGATATTATTGTTTGATAAATGAAAAAGGGTATATGTATAAATACAAATAAAAACAAAAAAATCCATAAATTAAACTTAATTGACATCATCAATTTGATAAATAAAGTAGGAAAAGTGTTAGTAGACATAGTAATTCCTCAATCTAGCAAATGACATCAACTAAAGCAAAAACACTAGAAAACATCATCATTCAGGTTGATGACATCAAAGATGAATGTGTAATTCAGAATAAGATGAGTGGTAATGGGGAACATGATCTCTCATAGTAAAAATAATAAGATGATATGGCATGAATGATAACAAATATAATAGATGATCATCTAGGAATATTTGAAGTACCACGATCTAACTCACCATGATCCTTTTGCACTTCTTAGGATGTGAACTCAATGAGATTTTTGTGCTAAAAATACATAAAAAATAAATCATTAGTAATTGAAAAATTAGGTGTATAAATAAGCCCCCCCAAAGCTAAATATATGTCACAATAGTGGAACATGAGATGGTGCATTAAGAAAAGAACATAGAAAGATGAAATAAAATTAAGAGTTTTAATAAATTCAAGCTAGCTATGAGATAAATGAAATTAAATAAATCACATACACACCTTCACTTGGTTGGGTTGTAATAAATAAAATGATGTATAATACCAAAATAATGTTGAGATGAATTTGTTATGCCAATGCATAACATGTTGATATAAAGAGCAAAAGTGGTACTAAGACATGTTTGGTAAGCCTAAAGTATAATATATATTTTTTAGTTTTTTAAAAATATTTTGTTAATACCTTAAAAGTTCTTGTAACTCTAGGATTTTGGCACCTTTTTTGTTTCACCACTAGGTTCCAATAAAACAATGATATGGATAAAATATGAAATCTAATAGATAATTTTACAAAATTTTGAATTTGTGAAATATTTGATTTGAAAAATTATGTAAGATCATCCAATCAGTTGGTATATTTATATTTTGATATTTTGAGAGCTAAGGGAAATGATTTATATCACAAAGAGAGATGATGGCTAGGATAAACAAAGGAATATGTAGAGGAGGGCTCCTTCACCATGTCATAATGATCACTAATATAGGTTGTATATTAAATTATAGGATGGTTAGATAGGGTAGAATAGGAAACATATATGCCAATGAAAATATGTTTTTTTAGAATTTTTGCTAGAATATGTCAAAATGAAGAGAAATATGGGGGAGAATGGGTTTTTATTATAAAGTGTCTCTAAAAAGTTAAGTATTTTTAGGATCTTAATTATATAATGTCATTGACCTAGCCAATGAAGTTTTATAGATTTAAATTTAAAACATGGTTAATGATATTATGGTATATAAGTGTGTAGTATTTTCTTAGGTATGGATGATGAAGTTGGGACGGAATATCCAATGAAGTAATAAAGTTAAAAAATCACCAATGATGTTATGTAAATGTGGTCAATGAATATAGAAAGAAAAAATTATTGATGATGTTTTGTCATAATGGCTGATGAAGTATAAATTGAAAAGGATGGTTTATGAGGTATTGTTATATGGTTAGAGACGTAAAAAAATAACACATGGTCAATGAATTAAATATTTTAGATGCTTAAATTTTGTCAATAATACTTGATTATGTTAGTTTTGGCTCTTTTATACTTTAATTAACTTATGCACTTAATTCAGATTAATTTTGACACCTTGCCCCTATCCTAAGCACATGTGAGGACCTTTACCTTTCTAACCTATCATCCCTCACCTGCATAAATGTTACATCAATTGAAAATAACCTTAAGCATATATTTGGATGGACCCAAACCCAAAAAGTGGTATGCTTTTTTAAGGGCCAAAATTTTCTAGTTTGGGTCAAGAGTGGAAAACAAATATGACCACTATGTGACGTTTTTGACCCTTGTCTTCTAACAATCATATTTTAAAATTGATTCCTCCATTACTTAATCTTCCATGTTTTTAAAATTCTAAGCATGTGACTTCCCATTTTGGATTAATATATAAAATAGCATTCAAGTCACTCATTATTATATTTGGAAATTTCAATACAAAGGCACATTTACTCTATTGCACATTGATTAAAGCTTCTTTATTCTTCCTAATTCTAATTATAAGCCTTACAAGTAGTCCTCAACCAAGTTAATGTCTATGTTACTCAGACCAAAAAAAATCATGATCAATTTTTCAAGCCATCTCTAGATGAATTCATATAGTCAAAGGAGCACAATTGCACAAAACACTCTTAATGGGATAACTACATGAGATCGAATTCCCTCTTTAGAGTATTGGATATGTAGGTAGCATTAGTCATTATGGGGCTGATTAGACTTATTTCAACCCAATTACACTCCACATTTTTTTATTTGTAAGTTTTCAATCATTTCAAAACCCTATTAGGTTTTTTACCTTAGAGAAACTATCTGCAAGTCTTTCACACACTCCTAAAGGCCAAATATGCACATATAAACCAAATACCAATAATCACACATGATTGTGCCATGATTTTTAAATTTTATACAAAGTGTTAAAACTATCCAATTTAGGTTAGAAATGGTGTTAGGTCATGACCCTAATTGGATGGTCTTGATCTTCCTCATTATTTAGTTTTAGTTTTTGGGTTTCTATATGGTCTGTTCTTGGTTTTTAGTTCTAGTATTTTGTCAGTCAACACAATCAATTTGTAGATAAAAATAACTAAGTTTGTATTTGAATTTTATAGTTACCCTTTTTTCAATTATTTGTACCTTGTCAAATTTAAATATTTACTTTTAATGTGCTTGTCAAAAGTATATTTTCAACATTCTATCATATTATAATCATTTTATTTAAATTATGTTTAATCACCACATTAATTAAAATTTTAGTAAAACATATTGGTGAACTTGAGTTACTCATGCACTTTCATTGTTTCAATTTTTTTGTCCTAGGATTTAGATAAATTCATAAATATCTAACACTAAGAGAATTTCATTTCGACCTTGGATCTAAATATACCACTAAAATAACTTTATTTTAACCTCATACATAATAGTTGATATTGAAATTATTTTCTTTTGAATATAGATTATTTTTGTATCGATGGGTTGTTTGCCATACCAACTTAGGTAGAATTGAAACTGTTCAACCTCTATTGAAAGGTTACAAAACATCTCCAAGGTATATATTACTAGGTCTTGGCTTACTAGATAACATAGTTGGCTAATGTAAAACCTTTCCATTTCAACATACATATTGAAATAGGCTTAAAAATGAGAGATAAAGATGGATTGTTAATGTGTTGATTTGAGGTTAAAATATAAAACAAAGGACAACAAACATGAATAAATTTTCTTGAAAAAATAAACAACTCATATTTTCACTATAAAACATAGTTGATTTAATAAATATTCATTTTATTTCATACATTAAACAATGCATAAACACCAATGAATAAAATTTTAAAATCAAAATAATTCTTGTAAACATAGATTGCATGTTTTGGATCTATTTTAAACCTAATATAATAGATTCATTAAAAGAATAAAATATAAGGGCAGAGAGGAAATAAATGAGCTTGTTTTATGATGAAAATAAACCTGATTTAGTTTATTAATAAAATCCTATGAAACTAATATTTATCTTGTCCAATATACACAACCATAAACAAAAGATAATTCAAAACTATGAGGATATTTTATCTATGAAGAAAATATGGACAAAGTTACCATCTAAATGCATGGATAATGAATTTCAATATTCAAAGCCTTTCAATTTGATAGATATTTCATATAAATTTTTTGTTTGGAATTCATCAAAACTAGTTGAATTAAATTTTTTTGCAACGTAACAACATATCTCATGTTTGGAGGAGGATAAAAATAAAATAAAATAGAACTTAAGTTGAAATTAAAAACTGATTTCTCTAGGAAATCCTCCAATAACCTATTCTAGTCTTATTATAAGTCATGTATAGACACTTAGTCTAGATGAAGATAAATTTTTCACTAATGAGGTGGGTGAAAATATTAAATATATGGGCCAAGATCAAATTCCCATATTGACTGTGAAAAAATATCATCTCTAGGTAACAAATGTGAAGATTAAATGCAATAAGCCCAAACATTAAATTTTGGGAACACAAGGCAAGTTGAATAATATAATAGTCCAAATATTAATATCCCCAAGATAAAATATCCCTTTTTGGTACACCATTGATCCACTAAATATTGGTATCAGGTATTGTCATCTAGTCAATATATTCTCCTTGGGTGGGTTTATCCTCTCCTTGTCCACTTATTCAATAGATAAATAATAAAATATCACATTAATGGAAGAAAATAAGAGAAACTAAAATAATTATATGAGATGTATTATTAATTAAAAAAATTAATAGATTAATAGTTTTACTTTATTCACACAAGACCTACACCAATGTGATGCCAATTAAACCAACTTTACAATGCCATTGATGACACTAAAAATAAACCTCCAGGGAAAAATATATGAGAAAATAAATATATTCGTGTAGTTTTTAATACTAATCAAAAGATTTTCAAATGATAAAAAAATTAAAAAGGCCCATAGATCTTATTGAGATTTGAACCTAACATAGAACCATGGAGGAGGATCAAATATTCAAGACCTAATCAACTTTTTTTCAAAAATATTAATTTAAAATAAGGGGGTCAAATCCATTCCTAATGGCCTAGTTGGGTTTTGAAACCTATCAGCCATGAGGTGGGGGAAAAAAATCCCTTCTTACCCAATCAATGTAATTATCTATGGATTATTATGGTAGCTAAATTATTTTGGTAATTTTAACTAATTTATAAGTCATATGTTGTTATGGGACAAATGTATGTTACTTAGATTTCATGAGTCATTATTTTGATATGGCTAAAAATGAATTTTTCACATAATGATTATGTTACATTTATTATTAATAACATTGCTTTATGATTTATATCATGATGTATTTGACTAACTACCTTCTTGTCATGAGTTGAATTTAGGAGAGTTCATCCCTCAGAGCATGATAGAGGGAGAGCATCATTCGAGAGGGTGATGTAGATAGAGATGGTAAAAGATGATAGAGGAAAATTATAAAACCCATGCACACATCACATTGGATTAAAAATGTTATATGAATTATGTGTTTGAGTGTTAGAGTTAGTATATTTTGAGAGTTGATTATAGTTATATATTAAATTTGCATGTTTTAAATGTTAGTACATAGTTATGGAATAAATATTGTATATGATTTTTAGATATAGACTTAGTGTTTAAATTGTAATATGATAATATAAGATTACTTTACTCATGTTTGTGTATGTTTACGAGAATGTAAATATATTAGAAGATATTTAATTACTATTTTATATAGACTAGTAAAATGTCCTTAAAACATTATTGAATGTTAAATTTATTATTGCTCGTATTTAGGAATATCAATATAAGTTAATGTACTAAAAATAAAGAAAGACATATAATATAGCCTATATACATGGGTAATTGACCAAAATAATTATCTTGTTATAATTGGAATCAATAATTGATTGATTTATATTTTTGATAAAGAGATAATTACCTTTATTTTATATTTAAGAAATTAAACTATTCTCAAAAACTTACCTAAGAGATAAGTCCAATATAAATATTATGGATGGACTACATTGAAAATTGAAGGTATAATTATCAGTTTGTAAATGATTAAAAAATTAGAATTTGAAGTAATATTACTCAGACTTATAATGCAGAGTAGCATGCATAACTTTGAAATTAATATATTAAATTTTTTATAAAATAGGAAAAACTTGAGTTAAGTTGGAATTAGGGATTTCTTAAGCCTAGTTATTGGAAAATAACTGGTGATTGATCTCAGGTTGAAATGGAAAACTATGGATTTTTGCATGGATTATGGGCTAAGATGAAAAGGAACATGTAAATAATGAAGAAAAAATGTAAAATGATAAAAAGGGAGTTATGGAAGAGAAGGTGATTATGATTATGATGATGATGATGATGATGATGATGATGGATGATGATGATGATGATGATGATGAGATGATGATGATGATGATGATGAGGATGAGGTTGAAGGAGAAGAAAATAAGAATATAGAGCATAAACAAGGAGATATATATTGACTCAACTTCTTTTTCAAATTTGGGAAGAAAATTTGAAAGGTTGGTGATGTATTCTATTTCTTATTTGTTTAAAGCTAAAAAAAAATTCTATGTATTTTCTTATAAGGGTTTTTATTAAAATGTAGTGTGTGTGTGTGTGTGTGTGTGTGTTCTTAGAGATAAGGATTTAGCCATGTGGATGGCTTGACCATCCACAAAACCAAATCATTACCCTTAGGCTTGATAAATATGACTGAGTAATGATTTTATTTGAACATAATAGGTTTCTAAATCCTATGTAAATACTCAGAATAAAATAGAGTCTTAGCCATGAGTATGTAGCTTTTAAATTAGGTATTATATATATATATATATATATTAGAAGATTGTGTTTTGTTTGATTGTGGAACCCTATTCTAAAATATGTTAAATTTTTTGACTTGGATGGGAATAGGTTTTTATAATCATAATGGACACACTTTGTGTTAAATGAAAACCTAAGATAGTCATTGGAAAATTTATGAAACTGGGTTAGTTTGAAATTATATACAGGGGTATGTAAATTTTTATACCCTACTAGGGTACTGGAATTTGTATATACATAATAGTGTATATATATGCATTCACATATGGAATTATTTTTTAACTATGAAATTTTATTTAGTTAAACTATAGTATATATATATGTGTATATATATATATATATATATATATATATATATATATATATATATATATATATATACAAGATTGTGTTTTGTTCGATTGTGGAACCCTATTCTAAAATATGTTAAAGTTTTTGACTTGGATGGGAATAGGTTTTTAGAATCATAATGGAGACACTTTGTGTTAAATGAAAACCTAAGATAGTCATTGGAAAATTTATGAAACTGGGTTAGTTTGAAATTATATCCAGGGGTATGTAAATTTTTATACCCTACTATGGTACTGGGATTTGTATATACATACTAGTGTATATTTATGCATTCACATATGGAATTATGTTTTAACTATGAAATTTTATTTAGTTAAACTATAGTGAATTGATACCTGTATTTAAGTGTACGATCCTCTTGCATTTTATATAATAATTTTTTTACTCTGCATAATTATTGCATTTATTTAATGAATTATGTCAAACCTATGGTAGAGGGTGTGATAAAGATTTAAGATGGATATTGAATAGATAAAACTTAGATTTATATATCATTTAGTCCTTTTCTAAAAATTTGGATTTTGTATGTCCAATTCAGGATATTTATAGATGTATGAAAATCATTGAGTTAATTAGATTTGATTTTTTGATAAATGGTTTGGTTTTTATTATATGATATACTATTGATTTCATGTATATATACACATAGAGGACTATGTAACAAGTATTTTATAAACAAATAAATATATATGGCAACATATATAAGAAACTGTATCATTATGAATAACAAATAATTATACAAATACATACTTTTGACTGTGTTTTAGGCAATGAGTATATATTAGGTTAAATGGAAAAGTCAATTGTGTTTTTGGGTATTCTATGAGAATCAAATACACACACACACACACACATATGTATTGATTTGTTATAAATTAAAAGGAAGATTGTATTCTTATGTAAATAGAAATCAAAGATGATAAAATTGAACTAGTTAATGTCACATATTGTTGGTAGAAAAAAGTATTTACATATATAAAAATAGTTACTATAAATTATCACTAAGGTTGATATATATACATATTCAGTTGTATATTTATATATCAAATACCTGAGGTTGTAGATTTTTATTGATATACACCTTTAGAGATGTGTATGAAAACACTTCAAATATTTACATGAAATGAATTATGAAAAATGGTTATAAACTTTGAGATGATGCATAGTTATGTAAACTCATGTGGATTAAAATAGTGTGTTTTATATTGTATATATTATGGGATGTATGTAATCATATAAATATACAAAATATACATATAAGAGAACCCAATTCCTCTTATATGTGTATAGCCTATATTTATAGAATAGGTAGCATGCCTATAGTTATAGTGGTGACTAATCAGATAAATTAGTAAATACCGAAGGATAGGGAACTATAACTATACCAACATACCCTGAGTTCCTAAATGGATGAATAAGTGTATGCTAATGATTTATAAAAAAAACCATTATATGAGTTATGAATGATAGTTTGAATTAACTACTATGATCTTTCTATTATGAAAATAATGATTTATTATCTTTAGCATTTACTTAAGGAAAGTCTATTCTATAGAAAAATTTGTATTTACTCATTTGATAAATAAACTTGTTTGTCATGATTATTGTTTATGTGATGAATAATAATAATGAGGTTCATTCATATGTTTCATAGACTAAATGTATGTATAGTAATTATTTTTTTTATTAACTTGTGTTTGTAATTTTTAGTAGAAATAATTGCATGAACCAATTGGTTATAATAAATGTTAGCCAAATCTATAATTGATGGTTCTAACTAAGCTATGTAACTAAAGTTTAGTTAGCATCACCAATGCTAGATGAAGGTAATCTAATCAAGTGGTGTGTATGAAATTTACTGATCCTAGAGATCAATATATATTTGAAACATTTGACCAAAGCAATGTTAAATAAAAATTGTCTTTTCATATGTATGATTTACATATTTGTTCAATATCATGATATAATGTATTTTATTTATGGTACACATCATGTATTAGAAATCTTATAGCACATGGGTACTAGCATGTCTCTTTGGATTTATTCAGCATCACTATCTACCCATTTGTGAAGGGGGATCCATTACCTATTTGGAGGATTGTGTGGGGGATCAATAGTCCTTTATTGGTATGGAAAAGAACTCAGATGATGCTCTCCCTCCCCACTACAATACTTAGAGACTACACTTGAAGTTATCATAGATATAGGAGTTGGAGTGACTCAAGCTCCATGGAGCATTGTATCTATCATTATATTTATGATGAGACATCATGCCTATTAGAAATGTAATTAATTAATGGTTATATATTAACAACAGTGGTTGTATTATTGTACTAGCCTTGGATGGATTTTAATATGATTACTTTCCTTATGCAGTTATGATTGTTACATAAATTGATAGTGATCAGTAAATATTGTTGTTACATGTTTACTTATGTTTAATATTCTTAGTTAATATGTTGAATGTCACTAATTAGATTCTCTTAGTGTAATATAATGAAATAATAAGTGTTTATTAAATTAAAAAAAAACTACTACATTATTCTAGTAAATCCCTATGGGGATGTTACATTTTGGTATCAGAGTTGTGGGTTAAACTCTAGGACTTAATGAGTCTGATAACATTTTCATATTCTTTTAATATCATAAATAAGAATGGTGGGAGAAAAAGTAATCAAGTGAGGGTCTGTCAAATGTCAATGACAATAACCCTCCGTTTGATCTTAATTAATTTGATGCAGAACAAGCAATAAAGTTAGATCAGATTATTATAACCATGAATGAGACTAGAGATAAAATCATATCCATAGAATAATAAATTCATGGATATGTGGAAAAATCCCATAAATATAATCTTGAAGAGCATCTTTCTGAGTAAGAAATTCCTCAAGAGTAGAGACATGAGGAAGTACATTAATACGTGAGAGCGTTGTAGTCACATAATTGGCAAGGGATATGAAAAAAATGAATATACCCAAGTTGAATGGAACCATTATGGGAGATAGAGATGAATCTTGGTTTACTAAAATGGATAAGTATTTCAAGATTATAAATGACTATGAGGTCACTAAAGATATTTGGGGATCTTATCAGTTGACTGGAGAAGTAGCTACATGGTGGGCCAACAAGAAGTTGGAAATGAATATGAACTTGACCACCACTACTTGGGAGTAGTTTGTGACACTATTTATATCATGGTTGCTTCTATAGTTATATTTTGACTAGAATCTTACAAATTTTTAAAATCTAAACAAGGAGACTTGTCAATGAATGAGTATTAGGAAGAGTTCACCAAACTTCTAAAATATTTACCTCAATATCAGGTAGATGATAGGTTCATAATTAGAAAGTTCATCATGGGATTAAAATCCTAGATTGGTGGAGAGGTAGACATTCATGGACCATCTATCATGGACCAAGTCTTTGAGAAAGTATTCAAATATGAGAAAAATTTGAATTCTCTTGCTCAGGATAGGGACAAGTTTAAGAAAAAGTTTGGAAGTACTAAGCCAAATTTAAAGAAGAAGAAATAGAAACAAAGGAGTGGAGACTCCAAGAGTTAATTCAAGAATCAGAATACATGATTTAATAGTGGTTCAAGTTGTAAGAAACTATGTAATGGTTCCAAAGGTGGTTTAAAGGGAAACCAATAGTCAGATAGAAAGGGACCACTAGGAGGTTTCTTCATCTATGGAGGTGACCATTTTACATGTGAACGTACCAAGGATAAGTTGAGGAACAAAGGTTATAACCCTCAACAAGGAACTTTTCAACAATCCATTCATGTGTCAATGGATAATCGACAAGCCAAATTCTAAGCTTCACCCATAGAACTATCAGGTATTTTGTTTGAACATCTAGTTTTTATTTTGATAGATATAGGGGCTATAAAATGTTTTATATCTCTTAGAATTATAAATAAATTATCTATAAAAGCTAGTGAAATGGCAAATGCATGGTTGGTATAATATGGGAATGAATCTAATATCTAGGTTGACAAGTGTTTGATAGAAGAAAAATTAGATTGCTAGAATTCACAATAGTTGTGGATATTTATGTAGTACCACTAGGGTCATATGATGTGATCCTAGGAGTCAACTAGTTTGTGAAGCATAAGGCCAAGGTTGGCTATTATTTGAAAAGTGTTGAGTGTCTTGATGATTCTATAAATTAGATACTAATTTAGGGTGAGAAAAGGGAGTTAAGGCTTAGGCCTATTTTTACAATGCAACTTAGGAAGGCCCAAAGTAAAGGATGTCAAGCATTTATCATTAAGATAAATTAATTAGAGGAAACTAAAGAACCATCAATTGAAGATTATCTTGTTGAGGTAAACCACCCCCTACCACTACACCCCATTTAAAAAAAAATAGGGACCCTTGTTTCAAGTTTTACAAATTGGTGTTTTGAATTTAATATTCACTTTGATTAGATTGCCATTAACATGTTAGCATACTATATTTATTTGAAGATCATACACACCAGTGGTTTGTTTGACATGTTTACATATTATCCTTATTCTATCCTAACTAATGTTGATAATGGTTTTTTCTTGTGTTTTCATATTGTAGGTCTAATGGACTCCTATTGGATAAACAATGATCAAGGTTTTGTACCTTGATGCTAATTTGATCCTTTATTTTGACTAACCCTTGGTCTCTTATTGTCTAATTGAATCTATGTTTAAATTATGAAAAAAAACCTAGTCTAATGTGTTTTATCCTAGGTCCTTTTTTAATTGATTTCAAATTTACGTGGGACTTAATTTGCACAAGAATATTTAGTTATGTCATAGATTTAGTTTAAAGTTTCATCCTAAGGTCCTAATCATGTTTATTAACATGACCAAAAACTTAGGCTAAATTTTTTTATGCAAAGTTTTCTATATCTCCCAAAATCCCTTGGTCCATTTTATCATTCACATAGATGAAATAACACTTTATTATATTTTAAAACTTAAATTAAAAGTTTTATCCTAAATTTCTAATTGTATTTATTAATACAACTAAAACCTTAGTCCAAAAATTTATATTTAGTTCTTTATGTTCCCCAAACACTTGTTTATTTTTATTACCCATAGGAACAAATCAATGTGAAGATGACAAGTGGTAGAATCTCAGAGCTTGATGGGGAGATCTATGATATGCTAACATTCACCTATGTCAAATTGTCAAAGCTCAGTTATGGAATATGGGAGTGACAATTATCAAAATCATAATGGATGGAATAGAGTCAAGTGGATCGATATCAATGAAGCACATTGAAATGTACAACAAAGATATAATGGTGCATGTGGAACAAGTTCAATAATAAGTGAATCACAATAAATGGTGCATGTTGATCCATGCAAAGCATATCTAAAAACACATAGCAAAGTCAACAAGTCAAGCATCCTATAAGGAAGTAGAGTAACCAATCACGTTCAACCTCTCAAATTGAGATTAATGATATGTGTTGATCACTGTAAATCAGATCCAATAGCATGAAATGAAGCTAAATTTTAAAATATCCCAAACTGAATATGGTATCAATCATTTTGTAACCATGGTGAATTAAATAGAGATCAACTAATGACAAATAAAGCATGAAATTTTCAAAGGGGCTCAGACCTAATGAGAGGCTTCCATATGGCATAAAAGCATTAAATGATGGCATGTGTTCACAAGATGCTCAGAAGGCCCATAGAGCTACCAAGTGGCATGATCTTTGATGCCTGTACCAAAGATCAATGGTCCATGATACATCAAAGCTAAAGGACTCTACAATAGATCAATAAAGTGTATTCAATCAAGCTCCAGGATAGAATGAGATGTTGACATGTGTCCCAAAAGGGAAAAATGGTCACATTTATAAATTAATGGATAAATTAACATGGTGGAGCCACATAATCAAGACAAGTTAGTTCAAAATATTTATTGGACCTAAAAATATGGAAGGTATAAATAATTAATCCAAGAAAAATCTAAGGCATGAAGCTTATAAGTTTGAAATCAATTGCCTCCATTGAATCTCTATAGAAACCTTCAAGAAAGCCCTAAGTGTGTGAAAGCTCTAGTTTTCTCTTGTTGTCATTTTAAGTGAGCCAAGGAGAATTGAATCATCACTTACACAAAAATAATTCAATCAAGAACTAAATTATAGTCCACTAGTGAATAATTTGGTAAAATTCATAGCAATGGTGGCTCAAAAGTGTGTTTTAAAGGAAGATGTTGAACTATACTTGATAATAGATGCTGAAGGACATGTTTTCAAAGACAATGAGTTTGATGCTTCTGTCTTAAACATAGGAGATAGTAACTGGTCAAAATTATTCTGGATGATCAAAAATCAACTAGCCATCACTTGGGAAGAGGAAAAGAATCTCTTAATTAAGAGTTTACATGAAGACATTATTGCAATTAAAATGACCAGCCTTCATTATGCAATAGTAAAACTTGAGGTACTCTATTGTATTGACATTCTTGATCCTATTTTCAAATAAACCAAGATAGATAAGGGCATGATAGTTAATAAACACAATCATAGGAAAGTTACTTATATTTTTTCTATAACCTTTGAGTCATATTACAAACTACCCAAACCCTAGATATACCTAGCCTCAATCAATTCTTGGGAAAAAGAGAACAATTTGATGGACACCCTTGCCATATGGCTAGATTTTGGAAACTGGGTCTTTTCAAACTTTAACAAAAACATTCCCATTAGCCAATTCAGACCTGGGGTCAAAATGATAATGACTATGTTGAAGAGATTATGTGGGGATGTAACCATAGGTTTTATAAATCTAGTTTGGGTACCCATAATTTATTTTATGATTTAAAAGGAAAATATCCCCCCTCTAGGTGAAATAATAAGCATATCATTGAGTAGGCATATTTTTGTAATTAGGAAAAAAAAGAAAACCTAGTTTTTCATGATGTCATATCTCCTAGATACTTTATGTGTAACTACAAAAAACCCAAACTAAAGGGAATGACCACCAAATAAAACACAAAAAATCTCCCAATATTACTCCAAGATTCACATCTACAAATATAGAGATCACATTCAATTTATATGTGACAACATCTACCCTACCCTAAGTGAAGCCATAACTAGCATTCCAATGTCAAGAATTAGCCCATTGATTAGAAAATATATTGAAGTTATGGGTGATATATGGATGTATCTAGAATTCACTATTATAAGTGTTGAGATAACACAAATTTCTCACCTTAGACTATGTATACATGTCCCTAACAATCTATTAGAGCAAGAGATGGCATACCAACTGTTTCATAGTGGAGATGGTCTCTACAAGACCAAGAGGAAGAGGATCCTTCACAATTGCCCAATGATAATTGGAATGACTATGTTTAAGTAGTGGGATAATATTGAAATTCATAAAAAACACATATCATCCTTCAACCTATAGATTGATGAGGTCAAGCAATGGGATCCTTATGGGAAAATGAAAGAACTTTTGAAAAATAAAAGAATGTTGAATGTAGCTTATGATCATGAGCTAGGTGCCTTTGATCCCATTTATACCAAGGCATCATCCTATTTTGAAGTCACAATAATATTGAAACAACATAACCTAAGACTTAAGTCTAGGTTAGAAAGAAATCAAAAGGTGGATGATAGGTGGAAATTGGTCCCAAGATGGTACCATCTGATTAGTGGTGAATCTTCTATACCATCACCAATTAGTGTATAGGTAGAGACATAAAAACTTGAAGAAGAGAGGCCAAAGTCAAGTGAAATTGCTTTTACTTCATCAACTCTAGAACCCTCCAAAGTAGTAGAACATGAAGAAATTCATATGATAGCCATAGACCCTTAAGAGTCTATTGAGGATGTATTAAAGATGTTATCTATGACATACATATATTCAAACAAGGTTCATTTTAGTGGGCCATATAAAAAAATACGTGGAGGTCCTGAGGCAAATCGGATTCACAATGGTGGTGAATCAATTTGGAAGGCATATCATTATAGAGGTGAATCATGTGATACCACATGATGAATCACATAAGGTTTACAAACATGAATGAATGCCCAAGAAACCCAAGTGAATGATGGTATAACACCGATGAATGAAGAAAAGATGTAGATGAATACTGATATGACTTAGATAGATGTTGGTATGTTATAGATGAACATCAACATGCTATAGATAAATGTTAGTATAATGCAAATGGGTGCTTGTGCAATACAGATGGATATTGACATGGTATAGGTACACATTGACTTCATGTAGATATCTAATAGAATGGTGTGGGTGATCACCAAAAGACTACAGATGAATGCCTATGTAAAATAGACAAATGTTGGCATGGTATGGGTGATCACCAAAATCTTGAAAATAAACACCTAGGTAATCTGGGTGAATGTCAGAAGGGTGTGGGTAGATGCTAACATCATGTAGATGGATGCCTATGCAATTTGGATAAGTGATGACACTATATTGATGGGTGTTGAATCATATACAATAAGTTGTCAATCATCTACATCACATCGACATTTTCCTAAAGGGTGTTGGTACTCTTCCATATTATTCCCACATTCATTCACCATTGGGAGGTAGATGAATGCTAGTGTATTATGGATACATGCTTGTATAATGTGGGTGAGAATCGATGTGGTGCATATAGTCACCTATAATCTTTAGGTGAGCTACAGGGTACTAGTGAGCATCCACATGCATGCCCAATACTAATGTGGACCACTCAAACACATCATAGGTATCTTTGGTGAGTAACCTCACCATATGAGTGGTTACTCATATTGAGCAAATGATTATAAATGTGCCAAATGCACCTCATTTTGCACTTTTTTCCATTTCTTTCTCTCCTTCTATGGTTAAATTTTTTTCACTCTTTTCCCTAACTTCTAAAACCCTATTTTCATCCATGGTTTCCATTTAATAGACTTGTTCTGGCATTGACACAAAGGTAACCAAAAAACCCAAACTCACTTTCTAGAATTTGATGTGCACCATTATCCAAAAGATTTTGTAGCAACAAGACACATACAATCATTGGGTAGAGCCTTTCAAGTTCAATGAGATTATCTACATGCCCTAGTATGAGAAATATATTCATTTGCTAAATGTTGTCTTACAAAGCTGAGATAATGCTTCCTCCACATTTCACATCACCTTGGGTTCTAGGAATGTTTCATTTGGAACATGTCTTGAGGATATTCATAGATTGATAGGTCTACCTTACAAATATGGGGACCTGGTCACCATAAAGGTCTTGCTGAATGATGATGAAAAAAATTATTTGGAGTCCCATTACACCTTCTAGATGGATAGTATGTATTGTAAAATTTATAATTGCTCATTTTTTACTAGTTTTACTTTTGCTAGTTCTAACTCGTTAATTTTTTTATAGATCCTCAATACCATGGTAAAAGAGGGATAAGAATTAAATGAGTTAAACATTATTTTCTAATGGGAATGCTTGAAGTTTTCTAAGAAAGATTTTTTTTGAAGGGTAGACCATCGGATATTCCATTCTAGGCTCTGGTTTATATTCTTCATACTCTTGGTGATCAACCATTGGACTGGTGAAATTTTATTTCCAACAAAATCAAAGATGATTTGAACTTTACTATGTGCAATGAACATACTTAGTTTTCTTATTATAATTATATCATTGCATTGTACTATGAAACGATTTCAGATTTGTAAGCATCATCTATTCCTTCTTCTCTCAATCCCATAATGTTTATCAATGTAGTCTCCCTTGAAGCACACGAGGTTAGTTAGAGTTGTTATTTGAGACTATTTGAGATTTGTACTATATTTATTTCAAATAATTACATAAATATCGATCTAGTTAATTTTAAATAAAATATATCTTTTTCTTGCAAAAAAAATTAAATGAAACACTTTCTAGAAGAAATGCAACAACCATAGGATGTCAACCTCCTAAGGCCACAACAAAAATGAACATGGAGGAGGATGCAAAATAAGCTCCATAGATACCCAAATAATAATTAATAAGAAGAAAAATAATGAAAAGTTTGATTACACCTCTGACACATCCCTTGACTCATGTTATTAGTATATCTTCATAAACTAGATGTACTTTGATTGAATACTCTTTTATCATTGTAATATTTTAACTCTATTATATATATATATATATATATATCAGAGTTTCCACAATCTATATTACAAACACTAGGTGGGTTTGGCAGAGCTTTGAGAGTTCCCCAACAACAAAAATAGTAACATCAATAGCAATAGCCACAATAAAAAAAATAAGATGCACTAAATAGATCTATTTTTTTTAAATGCTAATATTATATTAGATTTTTTTAATTGGTCATTTTAGTTATTTTAATTCTCATTTACAGGTCATTCTTCTCAACAAAAAAATTCTCTCCATCACCACTACCCTATCATGGCCATATAACTACTGGTATTGGGAAATGTTTATTTATCATGTCTCAGAGTAGTGTCATGATTTAGGTCATAATGTTGGAGTTTCCAAACTTTTTACTCGGTGGTCTACCTAGTATAATAAGGACCATAGTTCTTCATGATATTGATCTAGATGAAGAGTATTTGGGAATTTATAGTGGCACATCCATGGTTTTTGCAACATGCATGATGTCATATAGGAATCTCAGCCCATAAAACCCTCACAGGAACCCCGTACACCCAATTTTCCACATAGTGTCACCAAAGGTAGTCTTGTGTAGGAGATTCCCCAAACAGATGACCAACATACTTTTTTTCCTATTTCTAATTTATTGGCAGACAATACTAAAGCTTATGTTAATGATTTTTTTTTTAAACCTTGATAAAATGAGAACTTGGGAGCATCAGACAAAAGTATTAATTCAAGAAATAAATGCCCATTTTTGTAACCATAGTCAATGCAATCAATTATATGCAATAGTGAAACATCAACCAATAAAAATTGATGTTTTATTTAACCAAGAAATTTTACGAAGTGTTGTGGTGAATAATAGCTTTAATGATGATTTTATTGATATTATGTTAAATAGGCTTGAGAAATTGAATCTAGAATCCCAAGCATACTATAAAAAATGGGTAAAAAACAAAAGCCTTGTGGATCTTGTGAATGTGGAAAAAGAAAAATTTACAGTAAGTTTCTTTGTAATTTTTTAAATTAAAATTTGTTTTAAAACATTTAACTAATTAAATATTTTTTGATCATTTGTAGTCAAAATATATAAATCTAAAGAACCAAGTTGTTGTCCTTGACATGCATATATAGAATGCGCATAAAAGTATTTATGCAGAAATTTCTTTCAAGGAAAAACTTGTTTTATTGAATAAGCAAAATAATACATTGAGAAAAATAATTTGAGAAAATGGTTTAGATCTTGATGTTTTGTTTAAAAATGAAGTTGAAGTAGACCCATCATTGCTTTTAGTGGGAGATGCTACAGTAGAAGAATGGGCAAATCTTTCCAATATACATTTTGTAGTGAAATATCTCCAAGATTCTGGGATCTCAATCCTCGTAGACAACACAACCACTACTAGTACCAACCAACAAATAGTGGAAGGACAAATTAATCCACAATGATTATGAAACTTTAAGTTGTAGTGTTATTTTGTAATTTCTTGCATACTATTATTGTTTAATTAATGAAAACTAAGGTTTGAGATCAAAGCCTTGAGTTGTTTTATGTTTATGTTTTGTAATTACTTGAAACTTGTGTTTTATAATATTAAAATATATTTTGTAATTATGGATTCCTTACTCATATTAGGCTATGATGTGTATTAATTTGTTGCAATGTTTAACTAGTTTAATTTATAGTAAATTTGGTTTCAAAGATATTGAAATATTTATTACCATTTCATTTGATTAAACAATGTAAATTTGATTCAAAATGTCAATCAAAAAAATAAAAATGTTGAATATGTACTATTTTTTGAAACTCACAATATAAAAAAATGCTAAAAAATACTATTACAAAATACTAAAGATAATATCATATCATTTAATCATTTCATAAACAAATTAACTCAAATTGAATCAATTAAGCATTTCATAAATATTATTCAATAGTTTGCATATATATATATATATTATAATGTTATAAACTAACACTCAGGTATCTCAAACAACCCTTTGGTAACCTGTGCTTCATCACTAATATTTGAATGTCCTATCTCATTAACATTTATAGTTTCACTATATTCTTTTGTAGTTGTATTCATGACACTTCTTCTTTTAGTTAGATTACTCCAAATTGAAATTTCTCTATCATATGAAAATATATCCACTTCATAACCTTGAAACATACAACCTTAAACATGTCTCAAAAAATTTATCCAATCTATTATGAAACCTTGATTTAACAAAAGATAATGCACTGAATACCCTTTCATCTTCCATGGACCCCAAAATCATTGTTTGGCATAATTCATATAAATGAAAATATTCATTGATTTTTTCTTGTAGAACACTACTTTTATATAGTTTCTTACATAGCCTAAGAATATAACCTGTTTCTATTGGTTCAGTTAACAATTGATATTGTTCAACCATTATAAGTCTAAAAATAATTGACTATTTTTTTGGTAAATTCTTCTGCAAAATACCCTTAACTTCCTCTCCATTCATTTCCATAGATTTACTAAAATGTTTGATGACAATACTCATGTATTTGATAAATAAATTACTTGTTTATTCTTGACCATCTGCATTGTTCTAAAATGTAGGATTCATCATCCCCATGGCTTCAAGCAACTCATCTCTTTGAAAATGATCTTGAATTTCAGCATATAAGCTTTTTGAAATGTCTCTCAATTTCATTCGCATGTCACCTATGGCATTATCATATAAAACCCTTGTTACAAGTATTTCTTCAAATTTTGATCCAACTACATTAGTTCATCTTTGGAGAGTGTGTAATGGTATCTCTTTTCTATTAAAAAAATACAAAGATGATCATGAATATTGAATTTTAAATAGTTTTAAGGGTCCTTTAGATTTGTTAAAGTTTCCCAAATCTCAAATAGTGGTCCCTTAAAACTTTCATTCAAGTAGTATAATATATCAAGTGATAAACAAACCTGTTTCCTCAACCTTATGAAGTCCAACATATATATTGATCTCTCTTGTACATGTTTTGTCAAACAATGCATTTAATTCAACATGGGAATAATACCACATAATGTTAAAAAAGTTTCAAAATTTTTCAAGTGGTTCAATAAATCTTTTGTCTTGTCAACCTCCTTCCTATACTTAAACATAAAACTATCCAATGATTGATATTCTTTAAATATTCTACATGCATGCTTATACGTTGAAATGCGTCTAGCATCTACATATTTTAATAGTTTTTTTTCAATTAGTCATTCCAATTGAAAAATTTGGAAACTCTAGAAACCTTTTTGGCTTGCATGACATGTCTGCATGCAAATCATAGATTAGCTCCTCCACTTTTACAATTTTTTTGAATGTGCTCACAATTTTGTAAGTAAGATTCATTCTATGTGCCATGCAATGGGTTGGAGTCATATATGGGGCAATTGATGTTTCTAGGCAAACACATAAACTAGTTTTATTCCCCTAAATTATTGATACACCATCCACACTAACACACAATAAATTAGTACCTATATCATGGTAACTCATCCCATCAATATCCATCAAATTAGAAATAACCAATTAGTAAAGGTCTTTATCATTATAATTTTCAATCATTTTATGTACAGATAAAACATGAGATTGCCTTGAATGATTTTGAAATGTATATATATGCATGCATACCCATGGTGTTTTATCAACCACTATTACCTTATCAATGAACAATGATATGAACCTTGTTGATTTTACTTTTTCTTTCAAATCCTCATTTTTAATCATTGCGAGGCATTTTTCCATCTCCTAAGCATTGGTATCAGAACAATGTGAATATGGAATGTTGTGAAATCTAATCTGCTAAAATAAAATCTTATAATCTAAAAAATTAGAGGTTTGTCTTTATCTTTTTTAAATGTGATATAAAGTTAAAAATCTGCTAAAATAAAATCTTATAATCTAAAAAATTAGAGGTTGGTCTTTATCTTTTTTAAATGTGATATAAAGTTAAAAATTTAAATTTTTGGCAAACAAATTAGACTAATCAACCTCTCCAAATTGAGATTTAATTATTCCTCCTTTATCAATGAGGTGTCATCGATGTTTCTGATGATCATGATGCTCTGTTGCATAATATTGATGCATGCACACTTTTTTTTTTTCCATATCACTATTTTTTCAATATTTCCATCTTTTACTGACTCATATATTTTGCCATAATGTTTTTCAGTTGTGTCCAACTTAAATTGCATTTTGTTGTCCTTTCCAAGTTTTCAACTAGATATTGTGCATTTTCATTTTGTTGGTATGTCAATGCTATTTTATGGCTCTACAAGTTTAATAAATTAGTATTTAAATGCCCACTCATACTAAAATGACCTTCCAATTGTCCATGTATTTTTCTTCTTTTGCATAGTTTTTTTGTGCCTTTTTCAATTGGATATTGTTTTGTTTAAATAAAAGTTTCATCTAAAGATTGTGTTGGATGAGTAGATCTCTCATTTGGTATTGGAAACTCATCATCGACACGACTACTTATGATGTCATATATTCATTTCCTTTTATTTATTGGGACAACGGGTATTTTTTTTTGAGTGACTTTTTTTGTGCCTTTTTCAATTGGAGATTATTTTGGCTATATAAGAGTCTCATTTGAAGATTGTGTTGGGTGAGTAGATATCTCATTTGGTGTTGGTAACTCATCATCGACACCACTAGTTATGATTTCATATCTTTGTTTCTTTAAATTCAGTGGGATAGTGGGAATTTTTTTGTCAGGGACTTCTTTCAGGGGAGGTATATATTTAAAAGTGTTATACAAGTCTTCAATACTTTTATCATTGTATTCTACATGCAAAAACTTTGTATGACATTAAATTTTAATAAACACCAATACTAAATTATAAATAAATAAAAATCATTAAATCAAATAATATTTATAATATAATACCTATGTTTGGCATTTCATTCCCAAGTCTATCTTCCAATTCAAGGATATCTTTGACACCTTTATCAATGGATTCTACATGTAATATTATTTTATAACTTGTCATTATTATTGAATCTTGAAAAGAATATTTAATTAATTAAAAAAATGGTATTCTGCGAGTTAGTACCTTTGTTTGGCATTTCAAATTTATGCCCAAGTATGTCTTCCTATGCAGACATTTCTTCAAAAGAGTTATTAGTGGGTTTTGCATGCAAAATAGTTTAAGACATTTTAATTATTATTTAACTTTAACACAAGCCAATGAATAAAAAACACTAGTTAATTGAAAATTCAATACCTATGTTTGGTGTCTAGATAAAATAAGATAATAGGTTATTTTGTTTTTGTAAATTTCCTAGAGGCCTTAATATTTTTAGTATAATCCATATAATCAAGCTTGTAGAGCCATGGATGAAAGATGATTAACAACAAAATGAAGATGATTGAAAATGAACAAAGATGTTTGATTGATGAATAAGAAATCATGACAACAATCAAACATGATAGTGTTTAACCACCTGATGGTAGCTTGTAGGTACTTAACTATAAACTATTGGAATTTAATCATAGCATGATGGAATTCAATAGTAGCCTATGAACCTATGGGTACTTGACTTTATATTTATATCATATGATAGGAGACAACTGACACCCACCCATAAACTATCAGTGTCTACCGATAGACTGATGGTGTTCACCCATAAAATGCTAGCATCTTCCCAAAGACTATCGGCATCCACCTATAGATTATGTCCACCTATAAAATGCTAGCATATAGTGGTAGACTATTGACATCCACCTATATCTTACCATCATCCACCCACATAATGCTGACAATCGATGGTAAGATATGGGTAAATGATGGTGGGGTTAGATGAATGATTACAAATTTCCTATAGGTGAACAATCATAGTCTATCAATGGATGATGGCAAGATATAGGTAAATGATGGCAGGCTATAAGTAGATGATGGTAGGCTATAATCAAGTACCCATATCTTACCATTGGGTGCCTATGTTAATAGGATGTAGTTAGATGCACTACGCTCATGTTTAATTACCAAAATGGCATTTAAAGAGAAGTAACTGGAATTATAGTTTAAAAAATACTAAAAAAATTATATTGTAAAAAAAATTACCTACCTTGCTAGAAATTATTTATTCTTAAAGCCCTCCTAGGACCTGAAATACAAACCACTAAAAAATTCCCAAAGTCACCAAATGGTATGTGGAAAATTCCTTTGGATTGGCTTTTAAGGTATCAGTGAATTGCATTTATATGAGGAAATTTATATTCAAATGTAGATGAACCTATCCTCAAAATTAACTTTGACCCCAAAAATTTAGGTGATCCCACCCTATCAACCACTCCATGAAAATCACCAAATGTTGACTTTGAAAAATGGAATATTCATAGATTAATGAAGATTTGCCACTAAAAAAACCTAGATTTAGATGAAGAAGAGAAGACAAGTATTGAGGAAACTAAGAATGACAAAGGTAAATCTTTAGACTTAGTAGCTATTAACACCCTCAAGAGGAAAGTAGAGACTGAATTAGCCATTGTTCCTACAACAAAAAGACCCAAAGTGACTTTCACTACTCTTTTGAGTAAAGTTAATTCATTCAGTGAGTAAAACTTGTTATTTAGACCATCGATTCTATAATAGTTCTTATATGAACCTAGACTATATAAATTTCCATTCATGCATCATCTTTGGGCTATGATGAAAGCCATCAACAATCTTATGCATGAAGAGATGAAACCATGGATTGTGGCTTTATAAGAAGAAAAGGAAAGAAGATTGGCTTCTCTAGGTCAATCAAGTAAGGCACAAATATAGGTCCCTACTCTATAATTAAATGAATTCAAAGTTGGAGTCAAATTTGACCCAAAGACTATTAGCATGCTAAGGGTGATTGAGAAAAATATCATGATAAGTGGTGAGGAAATCACTTATCAGAGAGTAGAGCCATTAACTAGTTTGAAACAAAAGGAGGCACATAGGCCTGGAGAATATCCTATCTTTGAATAGGATCCCTTGGAGTTGGAATAAGCATATAATATAAACTACAGGAAACCATCAAGGGCATGAAAAAAAATAACTTGGAAGAGTAGGCTATCTTATCTATTCCATAAGATATGATTAATATGTTTGAAGCTACTTTATATGACATGCTCAAATCCTTGAAATCAATGAAGTCCAGATAAGATGTAGTGAGAAAAAAGGATACTATGGCTAAGAACCAAGTATCTCAATGGTAGAATTCATGAAACAAAGTGAAAGACTTGATCAACATTTTGATGGAAGATAAAATTCCTAATTTCAAGATAGTTAGCCTAGCCCACTTGAACATGGTTATGGTTGTATTGATAGAAAAGATCAAGAGCTTGAGAAAATGGACCAAGATCCTCAAAGGAATCTTCAAGGATGACAAACAATTAGAGACTAGAATGAGAAATATATTAGGGAGCTTGATCACATACCCAACTACACTCAGCCCTATTGGTCTAATCACTGATGAAGAATTCAAGCTCAGGGATACTCAAGTTATGTAGGAAGTAAATAATCAAACCCAAGGAAGAATAGGGGCTCATAATATTAGGATCTTGGACATGATCCTAAATATAGAGGAAAATATTGGTGAAGCTAGGAGCATCAGAGAGGTACTAGATAGAGATGACAAGGATTTTAGAGACTTGGTAGATCAAGAGGATGAGCTATTCATGGAACCTATCATTAGCCTCAAGTTGATAGATGGATACCATAAAAAGGTAATGAAGATCCTATAGGAAAAACAAAATAATGCAACCACAAAGGATCCCCAAAGTCAATTTGAATAACTAAGGAATATTATTTTATATAGGAACATGTATATTTTTATAAAGATAATATTCTTTTTATAAAGGCATGCACAACTTGTAAAACACATCACCTATAGGTCAGTCCATTAGGAGATGTCATAATTATATAACATTATATAAAAGACACATGTCTACAACACTTGTATAATTGTAATTTGTCAAGATTGACTGACATACCTCCTTAGTTTTATATATAATGGGTATTGTCAATTATAAAAGAAAAGGGAGTTTTGTGCAAGAAAACTTTGTTTTAATTTGGAGTAATTAATGAAATCATAGAATTTTGAAAGATCATCTCATTTATTTGTGTAATTATTATCATAGCTGCTCTCTCACTTGTTTGGTTTAGTATTTATATTTGAATGGTTCTTATGAATTCTTGACGTGCACTTTTCCAATGCAGATTTATCAATTTATTCTTATGTTAGATTGATTGAAAGTTCTTAGGTTAATTTCATTTTCTTTTCTCTTCTTATAGATGTGTTTATGTTATTTTCTTACTAGGGTAAATATTTAAAGTGAATCTAGTTCTTATTTGCATTATTTTTACGTTTCTTAGATGTTTTTTTGATGTGTGATAGGATTTGAGCTTAAGATGTTTCATGTCATACATTGGTTTCAAGTGCATGTTGAGGTGAAATTTGAACTTTGTCATAATGTCTATATTAAAGATTAACATCATATTTCTTCTCTACCATACCCCTCCTTTTGCTTTTTATTTGATAAATTGACTTTAGATTAATCTCCATTGTAAAGATACATATTAGTTAGGATTCAGACATAGGTTTTGAGTGTAATTCATTTTAATTAGTTAAGATTACTCTTATTTTCAAAAGTTAGCTATTAATCCATAGTTGCTCCCAACAACCAAACAATATAAATTTTGTGAAATAGTTCACTTGTTATGTTGTTATTCCACCAAAGATATCAAGAATATCATAACATGTAACTCATGTATTATATTATTTGAATCCAAAAAAAAGTAGTGTTTCATAAACACTCTAAACCCCCTGTGATACACTTTTAGACATCAACAAGGAAAGGTGTTCTGCTAGCATTAGAAGGAGGGCATTTAGTTAAATCTTTATGAATTTGTAGTGTCTTTGCTAATTTTAGTGAATTTTGTTCAAATATCAATGAATTATTTTCATATTTGTGTTGTTCTTAGCTCAAGTGGGTAAATATAATTGATATTATTAGTTTGAGACTAATATTTATGATAATTTAGCTGAGGATGGTTATTCTCTAAACATTCATGGTAATTTGCTACAAAGGTAGCTTAAGCTTTGTAAATATTCCATGTTTAAGGTTAATAATACCAATTTTGTTCAATATTGATTGATTCTTCAAAAATTTAGGTTTATTTGGACTTGGATGTGTAAATACCATTCATATTCATCAATTTAGACATATCTTTGAGTTAATTTGGTTAAATATAGTTGTTCTTTGTTTAAATTTGTGCAAAATTTGCTTAACATGCAAGTATAATGATTATTATTTACAAAAATAAGGTTTACACATCATATTTTGAAAAATATTCAAGGTTTACAAGTTGAAACTACTAAAATTAGAATTAGGTCATGGTATAAATCAAGATTATCTCTCCTTTCATTAAAAGTTCATAGGAAAGCAAGATCAGATAAAGGTAAGCAAAGGATTTCTAAATCCTAGCCTACTTCACCTATTCATGGTTTCCCTATGTTCAATATTTATAAAGGTATGGCTTGGTTAGGTGGATCTTCCGTTAATGTGCCTGAACCAATACATGACTTACCTAGGAACCCTAAGAAATATTTTCCATCTTTCAGTCCTAATGGTGTTGTTAAAACTGAAGAACATATTAAATCTTTCAAAGCTACTTTGAGATTATTGAATGTAGTTCATGAAGATGTAACATGTATATTATTTCCATTTACTTTCAAAGATGCTACATATGAGTGTTTTCTCAACCTTCTTGAGAATTATATCAGCAGTTGGAATGATTTTAATATAATCTTTATTGATCAATTTGGTAAGATCATCAATCCTTGTATTCTTTATCAACAATTCACAACTGTGAAGAGAGATTCAAGTGAGACCATTAGAACCTTTAATGGTAGATTCCAAAATATGTTTAGTAGAACTATTATTCCTTATAGACTTGATGAAGCCTTGGATTTATAAATTTACAAGGATGATTTGGACCCCGTGACTTTTATGTTCCTTAAAAGGTCTATTGGAGTTATAAATACCTTGGCCTTAGATTATGTTGAAGCTATGATAATCAATGATCGAATACATCATCAACATTAAATTAAATATGCCATTCCTAAAGTCAATCCTAATTTCCTTGCATTAAATGTCATTTCTAATGTCAATCAGAACATGCTTTCTCTAAATCAGACACCTATCTTAAACTAAGTGCCCTTGATTCATGCCCATCTTAGCCAAAACCTAGGATTTTTGAATACCAGTGTAAGTGGATTTCATCCACATAATAAAAAATATTTAGTGCCAACAACTAGAAATAGTACTCAAGTTCACAACTCAGAGGCACTAAAGAATAAGAATGAATCCATACTTAAAATGGTTCAAAAGCTAAGTGTTCATTTCCTTAAATTACAAAATCAAGTAGGAAATACTGGGGAAAACTCCAATATAAATTATTCTTCTCAAAGGTTTAATAGGCCTAACAACTAGTTTCACAATGTTAATAAGAACAACAATAACAATAATGAGTCGTCACCAAGCAATACTAACCCTAAACTAAATATTTGTGATCTAGCTCTAATTGAATATTGTAGGGTTTAAAATACTTCAAAGCATGGTGAGTTAGATTGTATTGATTTTTTAAATAATTTTGAGTTATTTCAAGATGAGTTGAATACATATGAAGGTGGGCCTAGCATAAATAATCCTACAAGTACATCTGGTTATTCCAAGTTATCTAAGTCTAATAATACAACCCTGATGGTGGATACATTTGATTTCCCAATCTATGAGGAGAATGAACCTAAGGATACTCCTGAAGAGGTCCATGCTTTTCAAAAATATTTGAATAAGACTTATCTTCTGAGGAATATGGAGTAAAATCAGCCTTTGACAAATTCAACTCCACTAAATAATTTTGCCACTCCTCTTGATGTTGTAGCTGACAACAATCCATAACCTCCAAAGGGAAGTACCTTTAAACCCAATGTTGATTCATTTGATACTTCTACTAGGGGTGGATATAATATAGTTGAGGTCATGAAAATATTTAAGGCTAACATCACTTTGCATGAGCTAACTCAAATTACTAAGCAAAGAGACTTGTTACTTGAATCTCTATCTAAGAATCCTAGTAAGACACCCAAAATTGAAAATGTCAATGTTGCAATGTACAAGAACAAGGTAGATGTACCACCTTTCTTTCTAACAGTCAAAATTTTTGGTAAGAATTTGCATAATTATTTTTTAGATATAGGTGTTTTTCCTAATATCATGCCCAAAGGTATTTGTGAGAAACTTGGTTTGACTCTAATTAAATATGATAGGGTTGTTACTCAATTAGACAAATCTAAGGTGAAATTAATTGTAATTATTGAATGTTCATATGCAGCTAGATGTTGAGTCAAGGATACAACACTTTATAGATATCCAAGTGGTGGATATTCCTAATGCTTATGGGATGCTACTTAGTAGAGATTGGACAAAGTCTTTGAATGGTTACATGCCTACTAACTATTCACATATGTGGCCTTCATATAAGGGAGTTACAAATTAGATTTATATTGAAAGAGAACCCAAGATGAAGCACATGATCACTGAATACAATGCTACACATGAGAGGGTCAACATGGTCAATTCTAAGTTAGGAGTTTACACTCTTGACACCTTTAAGGTATGTGACTCTAAATATACTCATGATATGCCAAGATTATGGAAACTATATTTTGATGGTGCTAGATGTAAATCTAAGTATGGAGTAGGAATTATTCTAATAAATCCCATTATAAAATAATTTATTACTTATCATACACTTCAGTTTTCATGTACTAACATCTTGGTGGAGTATGAGGCTCTAATATTAGGATTATAATTTTATATCAAACATAAGGTCAAAGAACTGCTAGTGTATGGTGATTCAAAACTAGTAGTTAATAAAGTTAGAATTAAGTACCAGTGCAAATTATCATGTCTTAATAAATATAAGTTTAGATTTTGGGACTTGATAGAGTACTTTGATGCTTTTAACATTATCTCAATTCATAGGGAAGAGAACAATCTTGTTGATGAGCTAACCTTAGTTACATCCAATCTTATGCCTAATCAAGACTCTAAAACATGAAAACTTAGTATTGAGTTGGTTCTATGTCCCTTAGTTCTTGATAATATCAACCATTTATAAATATTCAGTTATGACCAATAGACCTTAGAATTCATAAACAACTTAGGATTATTTGAGGCTCAAATCATTGATGAGGCCAATGAAAATGCTCTTGATGAAGACAACATTGATGAAAGAATTGTGAAACTAAGTGACAAAACAATTCCCAAAGGCATGATTGCCTTAGAAATATTATTTGACATAGATAAACTAGCTAAAATTTTCAAAGTTCCCAAGGTGAATGAGAAAGACTATAATGCATCTGACCTAGGAACACAAGGTCAACCCCAACTAGTCAATATTAGTATAGCCTACACAAGTGAAGAGTTGAGAAAAGCTAAAGAGTTACTGAATAAATATAGATATGTTATAGCATGGTCTTATGAGGACTTAAGGATCTCTAATCTTAGAGTCATAACCCATACCATTCCTTTAAAGGAATCCTACAAGCCTTTTAGGAAAAATAAAAGACTTGTCAACCCTATGTTGGAACCTTTGATATACAAGGAGGTCAAGAAGTTGCTAGATGAAAAGATAGTTTTTACCATTAGACATTCCACTTGGGTAGATAACTTGGTACCAGTTAGAAAGAATAATGGGAAAATCAGATTACGCGTAGACTTTAGAAATCTAAATAAGGCCTCTAAAAAAGATAAATAACTATTGCCTTCAGTTGACCAAGTCATCCAAATTGTTAGTGGTTATACAATGATGTCTTTTGTTGATGATTTTTTAGGTTATAACTAAGTGCTTGTGGATAAGGAATACATATTAAAGACTGTATTCACTACTAAATGGGGTACTTTTTCCTACAAAAGGATGCCCTTTGGATTAATAAATACAAGTGAAACTTTTCAGAGAGATATGGACCACGCTTTTTAGGGACTCATAGGTAAGTGAATTATAATTTATATGGATGACTTGACTATGTTCTCTAAAAATAAGGAAGACCATATCATGCACTTGCAATAGGTATTTGAATGATGTAGGAGATATGGAATTTCTCTCAATCCAAATAAAAATAGTTTTTGTGTTACTGAGGGAAAGTTATTGGGACATGTTATAACTAAAGATGGGATTTATATATACCCTAGTAGATTATATGCTATATCAAAAATAGAACCCCCTAACATTAGAAAAGAATTAAAATCTTTCTTTGGGAAAATCAATTTTGTGAGAAAGTTTATTTCTAGTTTTGAAAAGATTGTTAGACCATTAAATGACATGTTGAATAAAGATGCCAAATTTGTGTGGAATGAATAAACAAGAAAATAATTTAAGGATATAAAGGAAATAATAATGTAGGCACTAGTGTTGATAAGTATTGATTTCTCAAAATATTTCATTCTTTATTATTTTGCTTCTAACCATACAATTGTAGTTGTCCTAACTCAAAAAATTGATGGATGTGATCATCTTGTTATTTTTATGAGTACCAATTTAAAAAATTCTAAGTTAAACTATTCTCTAATTAAAAATTAGGCATATGATTTAGTTAACGCAGTACATAAATTTAGACACTCTATTCTTAGGAATAAAGTACATACAATACTACTAGACATTACCACTAAGATTATGCTTAGCCAATGTGAATTAGGTGAAAAAAGAGGTAAATGGATGTTTGTACTTCAATAATATGATCTATAAATTAATACTACTAAACTGGTAAGGTGTCAAGGACTAATTTAGTTAATTTCTAACACCAACCCCAAACTAAGTGTCATGTAGGCTGATCAATAGAGTTTTCAACCCAATGATTGGTATAATCTCATTATTCATCTTCTAATCAATGGCAATTATCTTTTAGGGTTGAGTAGGGAATAGAGGAGATATTTAAGGCTCAAGGTAGCACATTTCCTAATCAAATATGGAGTACTTTCATGAATAATTATGAAAGAATATACTTGAGATGTGTTTCTAAAGATGAAGTATCCAAGATCCTAAGTAATTTCCTTGAAAATATTGGAAGTGGACACCCATTTGGAAGGAGAACAGCTCATAAGATCATTAGGGCTGGTTATTATTGCCTTATTATCTTCAAAGATGATCACAAACATGTGAGATAATGTCATCAATGTCAAATACTCAACACTAAAGAACCCAAAGCAACCATGTCATTAAAGCTAGTTATCATTAAAAAACCTTTCACTCGAAGGGGATAAGATTTTGTGGGGGTCATCAACCCAAATTATTTATAAGGACATAAGCATGTGCTCATTGCTACTAACTACTACACAAGATGGGTAGAAGTAGTGGCAACCAAACAATGTAGGATAGAATAAGTGATAAAGTTCTTAGAGGAGAACATATGTACCATATTTAGAACACTAGTATCTCTAGTTTGTGACAATGGATCTGAATTTATATCCATTGAGTTGATTAAGTGGGCATATGATATAACATTATTCTCAATTTTTCATCAAACCATTACCCCCAAGGTAATGGAGTTTTTGAGTCAACCAATAAAATTTGATGAAAGCCATCAGGAAGTCTATTGTTGACAAACTAAGGACATGACATAAGTTACTCAAGTATGCCCTTTGGGTAGACTTAACTAGAGCCAAATAATATCTAAAGGCACCACCACCATTTCTACTTATTTATGGCCAAGAACCTATATTTCCAATTACTCTCAAGCTACCAACCTACAAGTTCATGCAAGAGTACATGGAAGAGGATCAATAATTTTCAAGTTCTAGGTTACTTGACATTATAAAAATGGAAGATGTGAGAGAGGAGGATTTTGCCAATTTAAGCAAACACAAAAACAAATTTAAGATATAGTTTGATAAACATTCCAAAATTAAGGTGTTTAGGCAAGGAAACTTAGTTATTATTTAGGACAAATCATTTGAACCTAAGGAAAAGCATGGAAAATTCACTCCCTTATGGATTGGTCCCTATTAGATTATTGAGATATTGGGAGATAACACCTTCAAGTTCAAGGACTTTTAGGGAGCAAAGTTCACTTTGCCAACAAACTGTAAATATTTCAAGCACTAATTCTTTGCTACCTCACCTCAAGTCTACATGGAGTAACCTATAAGACTAATTAGAGTTAGTGTAGGTAGGCTTAGATTAGTTTCTTTTCCTATCCCTTATTTATACATAGTGCATGTAAATATTTGTTTGCTTGCTTCTTATGTTTCCCTTTCTTTATTCTATCCCTTGATTTCAATAAGTCTTTTTAAGACATTCCTCAATCTTCAATGTATATAATTTCTCAAAGGTAAACAAATCATGAATGCAAGTATGATTCTTAACCAATGGTTGATGATGGATTCTATAAATGTGAGATTGATGTTATGATTTGGATAAAATTGTAAGGATTTATATCTATATTAATTGTTCCTTAAAATCTTAATCCTTATTATGATCCAAATCTTGTTTTAATAAAGATTTCATATGTTGTGTTAAATTTTGAATCATTCGGAAAAATTCATGTTAACACTTAAGAAACATTATTGCCTAGGATGAAGTTTATAACTAAAGATGATTGTATGAAGGTCAAAAATTTGATAAATTCCTAAAACATAGCTAATTATGGTCCCTAATATTTTTTGGAAAGCTAAATATGCTTGAAAAATACAAAAAATAAGAGCTTTATTGAAAATCTAAAAGATTTTTGAAGAAAAGTGATTCGATAACATCCACCTAGGCTATGGATGCCTAGCTAGTAGTGGAGCAAGGCCTAAAGTAGATCCAAAGGTATCTTTGTCAGGGATATGGATGCCTAGCTATAAGTAGAGCAATGCCTATGACTTCACTAATTATAAATCATGATTCTTAATGAACATATAAATATGTTATAAGTTAGTGTTAATGATCAAGGTCATGAAATCTGAAATTTATTCTCTAAATCCCCTAGAAATCAATTAAAAAATCATAACACACACATAACATGACTAAGTTTTGGTGTTTGAGCCTATTTATACATGTGTAACACTTGTTTTGATCATGATTTGGTCTTAATAATGGTACCTGATCATATGGAATGAGTCATCTAGTTATTAGTTCAAACCAAAGTATCTAAGTTCTAACCTTTAGCAATGTTTCATCTATAAGTTGCCATTTAATTAGGTCAACATCCCCCCCCCCAATTTTTTAAAAATAGGGACCCTTGTTTCAATTTTTGTAAATTGGTGTTTTAAATATTCCCTTTGATCATATTACCATTAGAATGTTAACACAATATCTTTATTTGAATATCATACACACTAGGGGTTTGTTTGACACGTTTACATATGATCCTTGTTATATCTTGACTAATGTTACTAATGGTTGTTTCTTGTGTTTTCATATTGTAGGTCTAATGGAGTCCTATTGGATAAACAATATCTAGGGTTTTTTACCTTGATGCTAATTTGATCTTTTATTTTGACTAACCCTTGGTCTCTCATTATCTAATTGAATATATGTTTAAATCATGAAAAAACCCTAGTCTAATGTGTTTTATCCTAGGTCCTTTTTGAATTGAATTCAAATTTATGCGAGACTTAATTTACGTGGGAACATTTAGTTATGTCATAGAATTAGTTTAAAGTTTTATCTTAAGGTCCTAATCATGTTTATTAACATGACCAAAACCTTAGGCTAAATTTTTATACAAAGTTCTCTATATCTCCTGAAACCCTCTAGTCCATTTTATCATTCACATAAATGCAAGTGCACTTTATTATGTTTTAAAACTTAGCTTAAAAGTTTTATCATAAAATTATAATTGTACTTATTAATACAATTAAAACCTTAGTCCAAAACTTTACCCTAAGTTCTTTATGTTCCCTAAGCACTTGTTTTTTTTCATTACCCATAAGAATGAATCAATGTGAAGATGATAAGTGGTGAAGTCTAAGAGCTTGGTAAGGAGATATATAGTACATGAGCATTTACCTGGGTCAAATTGTAAAATTTTGGAGATAGAACATGGTAGTGATAAGTATCACAACCATAATGGATGGAATAGAGTCAAGTGGATCAAGATCAATGGAGCATTTTGAAGAATACAATAAAGATATAATAGTGCACATGGACTAATTTTAAAAATAAGTGAATAATAATCAATAGCACATGTTGATTCATGTAGTAGATCTAACAGTGCATAAAAAAGTCAACAAATCAAGTGTCCTGCAAGGAAGTAGAGCAACCAATCACGTTTAACCTCTCGGATTGAGATCAATGGTATGCATTGATCCATGACAATTAGATCTAATGGTGAAAAATGAAGTTGAATTTTCAAAGAGCCCAAAATTAATGTGATATTAACACATGTCATATCTATAATGAATCAAATAGAGATTGACCAATGGCATTCAACCTCTCAGATCAAGATCCAATAACGAGTGAGGCATAGAATTTTCAAAGGGGTAGAGACCCAATAAAAGGATACCACATGGAATAAAGGCATTAAAAGGTGGCATGTGTTTTCAAGATGCTTAAAAGACCTATAACACTACCAAGTGGCACAATCTATGATGCCCATACCAAAGATCAATGGTCTATGATAAGTCAAATCTAGAGGACTCTGTAGTAGATCAATGGAGCATATTCAATCAATCTCTAGGATTGTGTGAGGTGTTTACATGTATCCCAAAAGGGAAAAATGGTTACATTTCAAAATTAATGCATAACTTGACATGGCAGAGCCAGATAAGTAAGACAAGTTAGTTCAAATTATTTAGTAGACCTATAGACATGAAAGGTATAAATAAGAAATCTAAGAAAAATCTAAGGCATGAAGCTCATAAATTTTAACTCAATTACCTCCATTGAAGCTCTATAGAATCCTTAAAGAAATACATAAGTATATGAAAGCCCTAGTTTGCCCCTAATGTCATTGTAATTGAGCCAAGGAGAATTGAATCATCACTTGCACAAAAGGAATTCAATCAAGAACTGAACTATAGTTCACTAGTGAACAATTTGGTAAAATTCACAACAATGGTGTTTGAAAAGAGTGTTTCAAAGGAAGTGTTGAACTATACTTGACAATAGATGCTAAAGGATGTGTTTTCAAAGACACCAAGTTCAATTCTTCTACCTTAAACATAGGAAATAATAACTATTCAAAATTATTTTGGATGATCAAAAATCAACTAACCATCACTTGGGAAGAGGAGAAAAATCTCTCAATAAGGAGGTTATATAAAGACATTATTTAAATTCAAATGACCAACCTTCATTATACAATAACAAAACCTAAGGTACTCCACTGTATTGACATTCTTTCTCCTATTTTCAAAGAAACTAAGATAGATAAGGGCATGATAACTAATGAACTCAATCGTATGGAAGTTTCTTATATTTATGATATAGCATTTGTGTCATATTAAAAACTACCTAAACCCCAAATAGACCTAGCCTCAATCAATTCTTGGATCAAAGAGAAAAATTTGATTGACACCCTTGCCATATGGCTATATTTTAGAAACTAGGTATTTTCAAACTTTAACAAAAACATTCCCATTAGCTAATTCAGACCTAGGGTCAAAGTGATAATGACTATGTTGAACAAATTATGTGGGGATGCAACCACAACTTATGTGAATTCAGAATGGGTATCCATAAATTATTTTATGATTGAAAACGAAACTATCCCCCCTCTAGATGAAATAATAAGCATCTCATTGAGTAGGTAGATCTTTGTAATTAGGCACAAAAAGAAAACCCTATTTTCATGATGTCATATCTCCTAGATGATTTATGTACAACTAAAAAAATACCAAACTAGAGGTAATGGTCACCAAATTAAACACAAATAGTCTCCCAATATTACTCTAAGTTTCACATCTACAAATATAGAGATAACATTCAATTTATATGTGACTGCATCTACCCTTCCCTAAGTGAAGCCATAATCAACATTTCAATGTCTAGAATTATCCCACTGATCAAAAAATCTATTGAAGCTATGGGTGATATATGGACATATCTAGACTAAACTATTATAAGGGTTGAGGGAACATAAATTTCTCCCCTCAGTCTACTTATGCATTTCCCTAACAATCTAGTAGAGTAAGAGGTGGCATACCAATTATTTCATGGTGTAGATGTTCTCTACAAGACCAAGATAAAAGGGCTCCTTCACAACTTCTCAATGGAAATTGGAAAGACCATGTTCAAATAGTGGGACAATATTGAAGCTGCATCAAAACACAGATCATCTTTCAACCTATAGATTGATGAACTTGAGCAATGGGATCCTTGTGGGAAAGTGAAAAACATTTAAAAAATAAAAGAATAATGAATGTAGCTTATGATCATGAGCCCAATGCCATTGATCCCATTTATACAAAAGCATCATCTTATTTCAAAGTCACTAAGTCTAGGTTAGAAAGAAATCAAAATGTGAATGATAGGTGGAAATTGGGCCCAAGATAATACCATCTGATTAGTGGTGAATCTTCTAGACCACCACTAGTTAGTGCATAGGACGAGACAAAAAACCTTAAAGAGGAGAGGCCAAATTCAACTAAAATTTCTTCTACTTCATCAACTCTAGAACCTTCCAAAGTAGCAGAACATGAATAAATTCATATGATAGCCATAAACCCTCAAGAGTTTGTTGAAAATGTATTGAAGATGCTATGTATGGCATACACAGATTTAGATGAGGAAGAGAAGACAAGTATTGATGAAACTAAGGATGACAAAGGGAAATATTTGGACTTAGTAGCTATTAACACCCCCAAGAGGAAAGTAGAGATTGAGCTAGTCATTATTCCTAAATAAAAAAGACCCAAAGTGACTTTCACTACTCCTTTACATGAAGTCAATTTATTCAATGAGGAAAACTTGATATATGGACCACCCATTTTAGAATGGTTATTTTATGAACCCAAACTACATAAAGTGCCCACCATGCATCATCTTTAGGCTATGATGAAATCCATCAACATTCATGTGCATGAAGAGCTGAAACCATGGATTGTAGTTCTAAAAGGAGATGCAATAAGATTGGATGCTCCTTGTCAATCAAGTAAGGCAAAAATAGAGGTCCCTACTCCACAAATAACTCAATCCAAATTTAGAGTCAAATTTGACCCAAAGACTACTAGCTTGCTGAGGGTAACTAAGAAAAGGATTATGGTAGGTGTTAAGGAGAAAACATATCAAAGGGTAGAGCTATTGACTAGTTTGACACAAAGGGAAGTGCATAGGCCTGGAGAAGATCCTATCTTGTAAGAGGATCCCTTGAAGTTAGCCCAAGAACATATAGATCATCTACAGTAAGCCATCAAGGGCATGAAATAATAAAATAAAAACTTGGAAGAGTAAGATATATTATCTATTCTAGAAGCTATGATTAATATGTTTGAAGCTACTTTATATGACATGTTCAAATCCTTGAAATTAATGAGGTCTAGATAGGATGTAGTGAGAAAACAAGATATTGTGGTTGAGAACCAAGTAGCTCAAAGGTAGAATTCATGTAACAAAGTGAAATACTTGATCAACATTTTGATGGAAGATCAAATTCCTGATTTCAAGATAGTCAACCTAGCCCACTTGAACATGGCTATGGTTATATTCAGAGAAGATCAAGAGCTTGAGTAAATGGACCAAGAGCCTAGAATGACTATTTAAGGATGATAAAAAATTAGAGACTAAAATGATAAATATATTGGGAAGCATGATTACAGACCCAACTACACTTAGCCATATTGGTCTAATCACTGATGAAGAATTCAAGCTTAGGGATACTTAAGTTATGTAGGAAGTAAAGAATAAGAGCCAAGGAAGAAAAATGGATAATGATAGTAGGATCTTGGACATGATCCTAAATGTAGAGGAAAATATTGGTGAAGCCAAGATCATCAAAGAAGCACTAGACAGAGATGATAATGATTTTAGAGACCTAGAAAATCAAAAAGATGAGTTGTTCATAGAACCTATCATAAACCTCAAGTTGATTGATGGACAACATGAAAGGGTAATGAAGATCCTATAAGACAAAAAAAATACTTCAACCAAATAGGATCCCTAGAATAAAATTAGATACCTTAGGAATATTCTTTTGTATAGGAACATGTATCTTTTTGAAAAGAGAATATTCTTTTTGTAAAGGCATGTGCAACTTTGTAAAACACATCACCTATAGGTTAGTCCATTAGGAGATGTCATAATTATAGAAAATTGTATAAAGGACACATGTCTATGACACTTGTATAATTGTAATTTGGCAAGACTAACCAATATACCTCCTTAGTTTTCTATATAAAAGGTATTTTCAATTGTAAAAGAAGAGGGAGTTTTTAGCAAGAAAACTTTGTGCTAATTTGGAGTAATTAATGCAAGTAGATAATTTTGAAAGATTGTCTCATTTATTTATCTAATTATTATCATGGATGCTTTCTCACTTGTCTAGTCTAATATTTAGATTTGAATGGTTATTATGAATTCTTGACGTACACTTTTTTAATGTAGATTTATCAATTTGTGTTAATGTTAGATTGATTTAAAGTTCTTAGGTTTAATTCTTTTTCTTTGCTCTTCTTATAGATGTGTTTATGTTATTTGCTTGTAGGGGTAAATATTTAAAGTTAATTTGGTTATTATTTGCATTATTTACACATTCTTTAGATGTTTTCATGATGTGTGATAGGATTTGAGCTTAAGTTGTTTTATGTCATATATTAGTTTCAAGTGCATGTTGAGGTGAAATTATAACTTTGTCATAATGTCTATATTAAAGATCAACATCATATTTCATCTCTACCCTACCCTTACTTTTGATTTTACTTTGATCAGTTCACTTTAGATTAATCTCCATTTTAAATATACATATTATTTTAGGATTAAGAAATAGATTTTGATCATAATTCATTTTACTTAGTTAATATTACTCTTATTTTCACAAGTTAGCCATTAGGCCACGGTTGTTCCCAATAACCAAACATTATAAATTTTGTGAAATAATTTACTTGTTCTACTTTATTCCACCAAAGATATCAAGAATATCACAACCTATAACTCATGCATTGGATTATTTGAATCCATAAATGATTAGTGTTTCTTAAACACTCTAAACCACCCGTGATATAATTTTAGGCATCAACAATCCTTTCCTTAGGAATTTTCATGATGTGTTTCCATAAGAATTTATAGGATTGTCTCTTAAACTAGAATTTGATTTATCTATTGATATCAAACCAAGATTGAAACCTCAGTATAAGGCTCCATATATAATGATAACCACTAAATTAGTTGAATTAAAGGCACAACATCCAAAATTTTTGTCTAAAGGGTTGATCAGACCAAGTGTGTCACCATGGGGTGCACTAGTTATCTTCATTAGGAATAAGGATGCCACTCTTAGACTTTGCATTGATTATATAATGTTAAATAAAGTGAACACCAATAATAGGTATCCACTATCTCAAATAGATGATCTTTTTGATTAGATATAAGGAGTAATAATCTTTTCTAAGATTGATCTTAGAGCTAGATATCATTGATTAAGGATAAAAGATGAGGATATTCCAAAAATAGATTTTATAACTCGCTATGGGAATTAAAATTTTATAGTGTTATAATTTGGGTTGATGAAAGCACCTATAACATTCATGAATCTCATGAATAGTGTGTTCATAGATTACCTAGATCATTTTATTTTGGTCTTTTTAGATGGCATTCTTATATATTTCAAGGATGAATAAGAGCATCTTCAACATCAAAAACTAGTTTTACAATGTTTGTGAAAGTACAAGTTGTATGGAAAATTGTCTAAGTGTGCATTTTTACAAAATAAAGTGAAATATCTAGGACATTATCTCAGTAGATGGAATTTTTGTTGATCTAACTAAGATAAGAGTCATTATGGAATGGCCAATACTAAGAAATGTTCACGAGGTAAAGAGTTTCATGGGATTAATAGGATATTATAATAAATTTGTTTCAATTTTTTTCTAAGATAGATAATTTGATTACCTCTCTACAACATAAGAATCAAAGTTTTATTTAGTAAGATAAGTGTGAAGTAGCTTTTTAGGAATTGAAAGGAAGGCTTACTTTAGCACTAGTGTTAAGATTTTTTGATCCCATTGGTCAAATTTTAGTGATCATAGATGCATCTAGGGATGGAATAGAAGGAGTCCTTATGTAGGATGGTGTAGTAGTAGCTTATGAGTCAAGGAAGCTGAAGCCTTATGAGGTGAATTACACCCCTCATGATCTTGAACATGCAACAATTATTCATGCTTTACAAGTTTGGAGACATTATTTGTTGGGAAAACCATTTGAGATCAAGATTGATAACTTGGGACTCAAATAAATCTTCACCTAACCAAATTTGAATGCTTGTTAGAGGCATTAGTTAGAGTTTTTATTTGACTATGACTTTGATATAATATACATCAAAGGCAAAGAGAACTAGTAGTTGATGCCTTGATTCATAGAAGGTACATAACAGTTGTGACTATTATCAAGAGTACTTTAAAGGATTATGTGATTGAGTTTTCATTAGGAGATGAATTATATAATCAATTCAAGAAAGCTTTGTCTTAGAATAATCATAATCCTAGGTATAAGGGATACATCTTTGAGAATGATGGTCTTTTGCATTATAACAAAAGGATATATGTGCTAGATAGGGAGAATTTAAGGAGCACAATGTTTAAGTAATTGCACAATTCCACGTATTTAGGACATATAGGAGTAAAAAAGATTATGGCAGAGCTTAAACCACTTTATTTTTGGAAAGGAATCAAGAAACATGCAATAGACTTTGCATCACATTATCTAGAATTTTAGTGAGTGAAAGTTGAATCTGTGCATCCATTTGGATTGTTATATCTACATGACATATTAGAGTGGAAATGGTAGGTGATCAGTATGGACTTTGTTCAAGGATTACCATTATCATGAAATAGGCATGGCATGATCTTGGTTGTAGTTGATAAACTAACCAAGGTAGCACATTTTATACTAGGTAATTTGATAGATGATGTACCAACTCTTGTGAAGAGATTCATAAAGGAAGTATATCGATTGCATGGTTTTTTAGAGAAGATCATATCAAATCATGATCTAATAATGACTTATATATGTTAATTAACTCTAAATTTAGGTTTGGGTATATAACTAAACTTTATAATTGCATATTACCTATAGATTGATGATCAAATTGAGTGAGTTAACTAGGTGTTAGAGGATCTTCTTTATATGTATTTCATGGATTAGTAATACAAATGGGAAGGATACCTTTCATTGGTCAATTTTTTATACAATAATTCATACCATTCTAATTATAAGATGGAATTTTTTGAATCACTTTATGGTAGAAGGTGCATGACACCAATCAATTAGGATAGGTTGGAAGACAGGGTGGCTTTTAGACCTGAGATGCTATTGAAAATGGAGGAGAAATTTAGATTAATCAGGTATAGATTGGCTAAGGACAATGATATGCAGAAGAGATATGATGTTCTGAAGAGAATAACTAGGTAGTTTTTAGTAGGTGATAAAGTATTCTTGTATATTAAGCCATAAAAGAGCTTGATTAAATTTGAGAAGTCAACAAAACTTTCATCAAGATATGTGGTACCCTTCACAATTTTATAAGTGTTAAACCTTGTAGTGTATATCCTTGTATTTCCACCAACCCTAACTTTATTGCATAATGTCTTCCATGTATCTTATCTTAAAAGTATATAGTTGATCCTTCACATGTGTTGGATTAGAATGATTTGTAGATTTTGGATCATGGGGTGGTCATGGTAGAACTAATCAGAGTAATTAACTCTTGCAAACTTTGTTTGTGTAATAGAGAAGTGTCAGTGTAATGTCTTGTGGGACCAATAATATGAGGATAGTGATACTTGGGAGGACTACACTGAGT